>JZKD02S1871617.1:316777-369373 GCA_000966675.3 Picea glauca
TATATATATATATATATATATGCACCGAGGCATCATAATATAACTAGGCGCACCATTAACTTTTAAAAGTCATTCGAAATTCTATTTAAAGTTAAATTATTCTATGCTTCCCAAACTTTATTTTAATAATTTATTCACGTATTGATGATGATTTTGGCTCAAATACAAGAAAGAAAGTTAATAATATCAAATGGCCAATTCTTCAATTTCCATCTCTTTCAATATCATTGCAAGTTCTTCAAGTTCTCTCCCGTCAATTGTAGTAAGTCTATATTTTATTTATAATTCATTTATCTCATTGAATTTATTTTATGTATGCATGTGTATTTGAATAATTGTTCATTGAATTTTGCAGGATAATGATTCAATATTTAGTTTGGATGCACAAGATATTCCCCCAGTCCCAAAATGTCGCAAGATCTTATCAAAAGAAAGATACTGCAGGAATATGTTTGATGAAAATGGACAACTTCTTTACCTCGCCAATTGTAACATTCCATATTCCAACAACTAGCATGGGTCAACAATATTACATTGTGAAATGGATCTTTTTTATGACACCGTGGTAGTATGTGGTTGTTCAAAATATAAAGGGTTGAAGGAGAACCCTCGACATGTCACATATTGTCGAATTATATTAATGATTGACTACCCAAAGTTGACAGCCTAATACCTCCCATTGTGGTCAAGAATCCAATGGGTGATATAGAAAATACTGTGAAATTCACACATAACCTAGCTAGAGAAATTCACACAAAGCTTGCAAAAAGAAACAAAGAGAAAGAAGAAATAATGAGAGAAAGAATTGAGAATGAATGCACAAATTGTATTACATGAGTAAGTAATAAATACATGAATAATACTAGATAATAGGTCAATGCACCATAGATAGTTTCATTACAAAGATATTTTTCCTTAGTAGTGATATAAAGTGATGTAGACACTCACTGATGGAAATTGGAGTTTATGTGTCGCCTAGTCTAAATCATTTGTCAAAGAAATCACTAGTTAACTGAGTTCACAAGTGTGGAGGAGAGAGAAAGTAATGCATGCATGACATATGTTCCATCCTTCTCTTAAGCATGAAAAAAACAATTGTTGCATGAGATAAAAGCAGTTGTTGCATGCATGAGTTGTCCTCCACTAGTGTAATTGAAGTCAAACTAAAGAGGAAGGCACCCCTATTTTGTAGGAGGAACTGTATATTTTAGGAAATATGATTTGGAGAGAATAGTCCATTATTGGATAATTCCCTCAACCTTAGAATATCAAACTTAGGAAAATTAATCACTAGGCGAGTGTGTAATTACTCCAACACCCCCTCTAAACACTACTATGGTGTAAATAGAGAATGGGTTCTGGCTACAAGACCATGTTAGAAACACATTTTACAATGAATCTAAATGAATTAACATTGAAAAAGTGAGGAAATAGGGAAAAAATCATGGGAAATCCCCCCCCCCTCTCAAATTACAATGCATAAAAAAGAAAGGCGGTCGACCCAAAACCTTTCCTTCTCTCCATGGATACCTCACAATTGTGCAAGTTTATGCTAGGTGAATTGTCACATCTTGCTCTTGCGTGCACTAAGCGAACTTATTCTTTGAGGACACTTGCATGCAAGTGATCCGAGTTATTATACTATTGGTTGTTTTGATTATGATTATGAGATATTGTGGATTTGATGATATGCCATTTTTCTATATTTACATAGACAAGTGCTATTGAATGGGTTCTCCTGAGTGTGCAATATTCTGGACATTGAGGATGCAGAGGCATCGATGGAACCCGTTGAACTCCAGATTGAGTTAGGGAGTGGACTGTTAGGGTTTGAATGTGGTTGACATGACATATGTACAAATGATTAGATGTTATGATGATTGATTATTATTTCTGACATGATTCATTGATGGATGCAGGCTGACGATAGCTTTCCGACCAGACTCACATGTGGAGTAGAGGGGTCATGCATGACAACCAGAGACATTGAGGGAGAGGTGTGGCAACATCCCTACCACAACCTACTAGCACTCTTGCTGTGGCTCGAACTATAGGTTAACAATTACCTAGTTCAAGAAGACCCATGATGCCGTGAGGGAAGACTGTTACAATCCGATGATTCTAAGGGGCGTGCAATAAGGTAGGGGACTTATTCCTTAGAGGCCCTTAGTCTCCCACAAGATCACCTAACAGAGTATTGACTCCATGGGTTTGACGTCTACCAAATTCAGTCAAGAGGCGAGTGACACCCTTGGAGCACGTAGTGCGTCTTTAAGGGCCCGTCACATAAACAAAATGAAAAGAGGCGAGTGAAACCCTTGGAGCACGTAGTGCGTCTTGAAGGGCACACTATGCAAATAAAATGGAAAGAGATGAGTGGAACCCTTGGAGCACGTAGTGCGTCTTGAAGGGCACGCTGCACAAATAAAACGGAAAGAGGTGAGTGGCACCCTTGGAGCACGTAGTGCATCTTGAAGGACACGTTGTGATTTTAACTGGTAAGTTGATAAACCTAGTGCCTAGAAAACTATGCCTCCTTCGGACCTGGTCGACCTTAAAATGAATAAAGTGATGAGTAAGTTTAATAAAAAAATTTCCCTTAAGAACTGTTGCCCAGCCTGGTGAGTTTAAAACCTAGGTCTAAGCAGAACCTCTGAACAAAAATAATTAGACTTATAAAAAAAAGGGGGTAAAGAAATTCAAACTTTAATTATTAAAGTAAAAATTATAATGGAGGATTAAATTTTATTAAAAGGGGTAAATGGTTGTCTTTATCTACACATGCTAAATTGATTTTTAGTTAAAAAGGAAAAATGGTAAATGGTTGTTTTTATCTACACATGTTAAATTGATTTTTAGTTGAAAAGGAAAAAGGGTAAATGGTTTTTTTTATCTACACTTGCTAAATTGATTTTTAGTTAAAAGGAAAAGGGGGGAAACTTAAAAGAAAAGGAAACTTAAAGAAAAAAAGAAAATTAAAGAAAAAGGGGAATGTTAAACTTAGTAAGGAATCTAGACTTCAAAACTTTTTATTTATGAACTCAACTAGGAATTGTAAGGGAATATTGGGACACCGAGGAGAATTTTTAGGAATGATTTTAGGTGGGTGAGGAAAATATGAATAATTAATTAATTAATAAAATTGATTTTTTGGTGCAACTAGGGGATCGAGTGACATGTGTATGAGGGAGGTTTTTCCTAATTAAATAAATGAAAAAGGAATCTAATGAGGGTTTGGGAAACTAATGACTAACAAAATCTATAAAAGAGATGACATAGGAGGAGTATGGACACATCTGGCTTGCGTAATGTTACACTGCTAAAATTTCATCTTGATTGAACTTCTCTTGTGGGAGTTGGGATACCCAACTCGGGTAATGAGTGGTAGCTCGACCTGGTGAGGCAAGCTGGGTTCTATCAATCTCTGGTATTGTGTGCATGGCCCCTTTGCGACTTAGGCGTCTCAGGGGGAAGAAGAGTACCCCTAGCGTTGACTAGGAGGTACCGGTTAGGTCACATCGGTTGGAAAGAGGGAGAATTTGCAATTGGCTATGGTACACATGTGCATAATTACATTAATTAATAGATCAAATTCTTGTTCAGTCATTCCTTATTGTCGAAATCTCGCTTGCATAGATGTTGTTAAAAGAAAAAGACTCGTTTAGTTATGCATAAGAATTTTATCTGGGTGATAGTGCGTCGTGTGAAATTGCAAGAGGGTCTCAAAATTCTGGTTTCGAGCCTTGTTTTAATATTGCGTTTTCTTTATTCCTTGATTGCATTTTTATTATTTTATTATTGGTTCTCCACGGAGAAGGTCTGGATGCAAATTTTTGTTTTATCTTTTGTTCCCTTATCCTTTAAGTTATTATTCTGTGCCTAAGCAGTTGGCCAGGAGTCGAATCAACTGTCTTTCACTCCGATGTCAAAGATTTAGATTCAAATTCCCTTCTTTCCTGTGCATGGATAATAAATGTAGGATCCTTTCTCTTTACCCAGTGAACTATTCCTTTTTCTGAACACCTTGTTTTTTTTAGCCTTGCGTCTTGGATCCTTTGTACCTCTGCACCAGAACTCTTAACGAATAAAGCTTCCATGTCTTGCAACGTCCTTTTTATTAACGCTTTGATGTATAACCTATTGCTCCTAAATCCTTGTTGTATAACTTATGGCCCTCAATCCTTGATGTATAATGTTTTTAAATGATTGGTTGAGTGACGCCCTTCCTCACACTTGTTGTATAACAAGATTTCTGTATAACGCCTTGTTGAATAATGCATTGCTGAATAACACATTGTTGAACCATGATTGCTCCTCAAATGAGCTCTTGTTTAATGATTTGTTGTATAACGATTGTTGCATGACGAGATTGTGGTATAACTATTGTTGTATAATGATAGTTGCATAATGCTGCTCCTTAATCGTTTTTTTTAATGAATTGTTGAATAACATTTTCTTCTCAACGATTTGCTACAAACAATTGCTCCTCAATCTTAGCTAACACATTTTTTCAGTGCATTGTGCATCCAAGCGTGGAACCGCTAGCCTTGTTAGTGGTCCTTTTTAGCTTTGAATTTCATTATTACTCCATAGGAAATTTATTGCTATTAAATTGCAAGTATTACTATACAGATCTTTACTGCCATTGAATATCATTATTACTACACAAGAAACTTTACTTCAATTGAAATTCATTTTATTACTACACAGATTTACATTGCCTTGACTATTGGTGTTATTAGTTCCATCTCCTGATGATTTAATAGTTAAATGATTTAATTCAGATTACCATTTTTCACACACATTAGATTAATGCGAAGCCTTTATTGATTATTAATCTCACTGCCACGATATCCACTGTGATTCTTGCACAGAATTTAAATTTTTTTGTCAGAGTATTAGCAATGATGTTGTTGAGCCCAATTTGACTATATCTTCTTTGGTGCCCACTGCATCCTTGGATTTTTGTTGGTTACATAAAATGTCAAGGTTGTAGCTAGAAGAAATACGTGCCTTCCTTCCTGTACTGTATTTTGCATGGAATTCTCCCCCATAAAAGTAGTAATTGGCGTTGTCTCTAATACCTAAACTTCATCATCTTCATGGCTTCCATCCTGTGTGCAATATCAATGCCAGTCTTATCTAGTGGAGAACCAAACTCTCCAAACAATTTTTCCTCTTCTACTATCCTGCCATTTCTCAGTTCCATCATACTTACAGTTGGCCCTCGATTTTCTGACATAAAGGCATCCTTTTTCACAACCACTCCTCCCAAGTATTGAGCTATAATACAAGGCATTCCAACATATTTAAAAAAAAAACAGAAAGTCACCAACATCCAATGAATGTTCAGGCACACAAGGTTTTCCAGTGCCTCCTTGTTGCCAATACTTCTAGGATATTAATGTGCAATGCTTTATTTTAGGCATTTTTCTAATAGTGATAAAGTTTAACAACAAACTGCGTGGACATATAGAATGTTACTTTACCCCTTACGATTTAATTCTAATTAATGATTCCATAGCTAATGTAGTATCCATATTTGTTTACAATTTTCAATGGAAAGTCATTTAATCGGTGCTTAGGATAGTGCGACCTCTATCCTTGATTAATTTTGAGACATGACTGTTTTTATTCTTTGCCGAAAGATCACATGTTTATATTGTACGCTTGGATAAGGAAAGTTACACGATAGGCAAGGATATTATGGGTTGTAGATGTTGTAATGTTTTAAATTTCAAGGTTGGTAGGGAGCACGATTAGGTTAGATCATTTTTATTAATATTAAACGTTAACTTATTCATTTAAGATGTTTCGCTCCTTTAATGTTTTAAAGGACTGAATTTTAAAACTAGAAGGTAAGGAAGAGTTTAGTCCTTGTTTAATATTGACCTAGAAGGGTAAAATGTAGTTGAATTATTGATTAAATAAATAGTTTGAATGGAAGGACAAAACATACGTGAAGATGTTACAAATTGAATAATAAGTTGTGATTGGACGCATTAATTAATCACTTGAGCTGAGTGCTAATAATTTGTTTTATGTGCCTATGTTAGTGGGTTAATATATGTTTTATGCTTTAGGATGAATCTTAATGGTGGTTGTTCATAGTTGTTACACCACATAAGATTGCCTCGTAGGAACAAGAAATCCTCAGTTAGTTGCACAAATTTAAATTTGAATGTTGTCACCTTGCGTCTTTTTGACTTGTGGATTGGGTGCTTGGGTATAGTCCTCATGTATTTTAGCAGATAATTCAGTCTTGTAGCGCGAGGGGGGTTTTCTTGGTTTAAAGTTATAAATATGTGATGTTGCATCATGGTTACTATCAGACCTATCACCTTATGACATAATGATTCCTAATGAGGGGATCATTGCGCACCTTGATTGATAGATGCAAATGATAACCTGGCTAGAGTCTTGTGCTTCCCGATGTGGGTGTATTGTTTGTGGTAATTGAGATTGGCACTTGGTTCTGTAATGCCTTATTGTGATTGGCTTTCTCGCTGTAGATGTTTCTAGTTACTGGTCATCAAATCCGTTGTGATGGGATTGCTGATTTTTCCCTTGGGCTTGTAGGCGTTGTCTTGCTTGTGTCGGGCAGGTAGCCATTTTTAATTGTCTATTTGATTATCGTATGTCGTTTAGTTGTTTGATGTGATAGTATGATGGGTCATTGTTTTATGTTTCCTGATTTGTGTGCGTTGTGTTCCTCATCAAGTTGTGTTGATTATTTTTTGTCGTTGTTGCCTTCCTGTTTAAAAAAAAAATAAAAAAATTGCATTGCATCGCATGTAGTCGTAATGACTGGGGTCATTACATATGGTATTAGAGTGGGTTCAACCCTGTGACTGTGGATCACCATGATTTCCACTGCAGTAAACCCTTGATTATTAGCCTAGCGCTAATTAAAACTTTAACGTGTCCATGCAGTGATCTCGATTAGAGGATGCCACAAAGGTTCGCAATGTGGTGTCGTGGAAGGAGGTGCGACACCTCTAGAATTTCCCATGCCCTCAGAGTCTATCCCCAAGGGGGGAAGAACAAGTCCTTGGGCTGGATTCGATTGCTGTGAGGGATGATGATGGTCTAACAAGGTCCTTCCATGGAATGTCAGAGGCCTTGATTCACCATCAGTACTGAGAAGAGGCCAAGGTTCCTGTACCCCTGAGGGTCCACAACGCGCCCTGCCAGTACCATTAACATTCAATAGGAAATTGAGAAGAATAAGTTCTCAAGTCCTTGAGTTCTGTGGATGGCTCAGTTGTGGAGGCATGGCTGGAGAACAAGGCAATGTGCTTCATGCTTCACGTTTACGACCTCCAACATGAAGGTCCGCATGGCGGTATTCCAAATGAAGGGGAGCACTCTTCTATGTTGGAATATTCTCCTGCCATAATTGAACACGGTCGTCGAAGACGTGTCACGGGAACTGTTCGAGGAACGGTTCCAGGAGAGGTGTCTATCTAAGGAATTCATTGAGTGTCAACTCAACAAGTTCAAAGTCTTGTGACAGGGTAATCGTACAGTGCCCAAGTACGAGGCCCGATTTATGGAGCTGCTTCGGTATGCTCCGCACCTGAATACCGAGAAACTTAAGGTGAACAAGTTCATGTTTGGGATTAATTTCATCATTCATGCAAAGGTTAGGATTATGATGCCTCAAACCTTGTATGATGTTGTCGAGAAGGATCTCATAGCGCAGGAGGATCTTATTAGCGGGGGTCAGAGAAGGACTCCAACGATCCTAGTGGGGCAGGTGTCATCTAATGTGTAGAAACATCAGACACCAGCTAGACAGTCACCAGGATATCATGGATTCTAGAGAGGATCCACTTTCACTACACCTCAGAGACCAACACTTTAGCAACAGACTCCTTATAGAGCTCCACCACAACATCGACCGCAACAACAACAGTTTAGGCTTGTTCAATAGAGCATACCAAAGTTCTAGGCCAGTGGGCCGTCAACTTTTACTTCGGGTACTGGGAGTATTGTGTTGGAAATATTAAGGCCACTGAGAGGAGGGGGTGAATCAGTTGTTACTGTGCTTAAAAGTTTTTATGCCTATTAAAATTTTATTAATCTTCTCCAAGTGATCATCAATATTATGCAAGTCATGAACAACAGAAATAGTAAACATCAATCACACATATGATATACACAGAGACAGATATTCATGAGGAAACCCATAAAGGGAGACAATATTTTCTTCTTGGAATGATAGGCAGTCTTTTTTGTTCTGTACATCATCAATATTTGAGCACCAACTCAAAATGAGGCTACAACCTCTTCTTTAACAAGCTGCAACTTGTTGAGAGCACCAACCCTCTAGTTTCTTTAGCACCCACTAGAAGGAAGCGCCAACTCCCTGAGTGTTCCAACACCAACTGGATGGAAGCACCAACTTCCAGTCACACAGGAACCAACCTGTATAGTAGAGAACAATGGTTCTCCCTTGCACCACCCTACCACCCTGGTTTTTCTGGCTGCAACCAGATGGAAGCTACAACTCCCTGTGTTCAAGCACCCACTTGAAACTCTGAGGACATAAGTCCTCCCTAGCACCTCCCTACCACCCTGAAATATAAATCTTTGCTTTCTGAAATTTATTACAGTGATACAGTACTTATCAATGGCTTACCAGTCTCCTCACTATTCTGCTACAATTCTCTGCTCTACATGCATCAGTGTGTTCCTACTGCTCACATCTTCTTGCGCACACATTGTTCAGCTTCTCTTGTCCCTTTTATTATTTGTGATGTTTCTTCATTCTTTTCACTGCATCTTTGATCTTCCCTTTAGATCATGCACTGCCTAACCACTTCCACACATGTATCAGACTAAAAAAGGCACTCTATCTTCTCTTTTCTGCATGTGTTTGGCACGCCGAGTCCTTTACCTGATCATCATTCAAACTCTCCATATTCTCTGGCTGTTATCCAAATATTCTTTGGATTCTCTATCGGTCAAAATTCTTCGTTTTCTTTGGCAGTTACAGTCAGACATTTTTGGCTTCTTTGGCTTCTAATCCCCTTCCTTCATGTGACCACCGGCTGCGACCATACGCCTATTCAAAAGGAACTTCGTGATATTGGTCTAGCGAGTGCTAGCTCCCCTTTTTCGATATTACCTTGGGCGATGAAATTCACGTGAACACGCGATTACGGGTGCATTCATAGGTGATTTGAGGGAAACCCGCTTTTCACCTCGCAATTCACTACAAATCTCCACATATGCCTTTGGCAATATCGTGGGTTTGATTGCGGCCTGCTCTCGAAAAATTAAGACTTGAGCATGTTTTGGCCTCGCAATCGAGCATGATCGTCGATCTTGTGGTCTTTGATAGATTCCTTCGTTCAACGTCTCCGATCTATCTTCCTTTCCTACCTTCTTTCCTCCATCCACGTGCAATCCTAGTCTTAAAAACCAAGTGACATGTGGCCCTCCAAACCGATGGACGAGATCGATTTCTCCTTTCGAGCCTTGAGAGTCTCGATTCTCAAACTCTGCTTTCTCTGCGATGCTTCCACCTAGAATTCATGATCTATCGACACGTGGTATTCTTGAATTGGATTGTTGAGATTCACTTCGGGTTTTCAGGGTTCAGGAATCTCAACTCTCAGATTTATTCCTTCCTTTGTTTTTTCCTGGAGTGTTCCAACTGGAGTACACGATCTGTTGACATGTTTCCTCCTACAGATTGATGGTCCTTAGAAGCTTCAGTAATTTGACCTTTCAACTAGATCAATTGTTTTGCAGATCCTTCCTCGATCAACGGTCGATATCTCCTTCGGGTCTCCGGACTTCGGACATTTCAAATCTCAACTTTATCTCTATCACCTTTTTCCCAGAGCTGACAATCCACTGATGCGTGTCCCTTTTGGATCAATGTCTACAATCCTTTCGTGTCTCTGGACTTCGGAATTCTCAAGTCTCAACTGGAAATTCTTGAAGTGAGATTTCTCCAAAATCTCAGATCAGCTGACACATACTCCCTTTGACAATCAACGATCGAGATTTGTCTTCGGTGATTTTCACCTTCTCCCCATCCACAAACTTCCAAAGTTATGGATCTCGCACCACCTGTTCTCCTCGACGATGGATGACCCAAAATCACTTTGGGACTTCAAAATTTGGGACTTCGGGACTTTGGGCAAGTGCTGGTGGTAAAAACACCTGAAGTAAAACTCTCGGAGTGACGTCACTTACTTACGTCACTCGGTGACATGTCATGAGTTGAGTAGCTGCTACATGTCACTTAGATTTGTGATTTTCACGTACCTGAAATATCAATTCAACTTGATACTTTCCATTTTCTAATTGCGGCATGTTTCCTTGCTGACATAGTCTTGATGACGTGGATCCTCATTCACTTCAAGACTTCTGGTAATTCGACTTTTCAAGTCGCCAATTATTTCAAAGTACGATTCCTCTGACAATAACCTCCTCACAACTTTAGATCTGAACTAAATTTTTTTTGTCGATCATGTTCTTAGATCGATGGCTTGATCTATCTGCGATGCTTCTTTTCTAGCTTATCCCGTCCTTCCACTTAAAAATGATCCAACGGTCATGAAGACTCTTCAAAGAAGATCCACAATCAAGGATGATTGCATAACCACAACTTGCAAGTGATTTAACTCGTCACCCAAACTCCACAATTTGAAGTTGTGTGTTGTTGGGGAGTCAACCAAAATCGTCGATCTTCAAGGCTATGAGATTTGACGGTCCCGACTAATTGCGGGAATGGAAATAACATGGTATTTAATTCTCCTTTTGATCTCCGCAATCTATCCCTGCCGTCGATTTGGCGATTGCGCATCTGATGGTCACAAATTAATTCAATTTAATATGATCATTTGTTGGATCAACGACAGTCGTTGATATTTGGGTTTATGATATTTGACGATCTAGACCAATTGTGGGATTAGAGCTAGCGAGTTGTTTAATTCTTCTTTCGCTCTCTGCAATCTATCCCTATCGTTGATCTGGCAATTGCGCATCCAATGGTCATGACTTAATTCGACTTAATCTGATCATTTTTTGGATCAACCACAGTCGTTGATATTTGGGTTTACGAGATCTGACGATCTAGACCAATTGTGGGATTAGAACTAGCGAGTTGTTTAATTCTTCTTTCGCTCTCCGCAATTCATCCCTGTCATTGATCTGACTTGCACATATTTCACATCTGATGGTCACAAGTTGATATGGTCATTAACCAATCCTCCAACAGTCCTTAAACCCACGGTCACTCATATGACCAACATCCGTTATATGAGATGATAAACATAGTCAATTTATTGATCGGATGGCTACTAAGGCTTCTCACCTTGAGGTTACGCTTCCTTCAACTTTGCCTTATGTTCTTGCCATCAATGAAAATCACACACTTTCCTGTAAAACATGCCAACAATATCCCCCTTTGACATTGATGGAAACCCTAAAAGGTTGCTTAGATCTCCAACTGTAGCATCCAAACCACTCCTTTTATCCCCCTTTGACATCAATGTCAAAGAAAACATGCTCCCCTTGAGCTGTTGCAGTACTTTTCAGAGGTATCATATATTCAACCAACACATACTCCCCCTAATAGGATGGAATCTCTTAGGTGAGAGAAGGGATGATACCCAGCTTCTGACAGAGATATTCAAATGTTGTCTTGGCTAGAGGTTTAGTAAAGATGTCTGCAATTTGTTCTGTGGAAGGAATATAATTTAGCTAAACAACTCTATTTGTAACCTTCTCTTTGAGAAAATGATACTTTATGGTATATGCTTCATCTTTGAATGGAGAAAAGGATTCTTTGAGAAAGTAATGACATTGGTGTTATCACAGTGAAGTGGAATGGGATCAGTATAAGTTACCTTCAAATCTGCAAGAGTTTGTATCATCCATAAGATATGAGGGAAACAAGTAGCAACAACAATGTACTCTGCCTCTGTAGTTGATAATGAAATAGATCCCTACTTCTTACTAATCCAAGCTACTAATGAATCACCTAAGAAGAATGGACCTCCACTAGTGCTCTTTCTCTCATCCAAACAATTTTCCCAATCAACATCTGAATATGCAGTTAATTGTAAATTTTGATTTCTAGGATACCAAATACCATAAGTCATTGTACCCTTCAAATATTTGAATATCCTCTTGACAGCTGCTAAATGACTTTGTTTAGGAGCAGACTGATAACAACCTACCATTTCAACAACTTGCATTATATCAGGATGGGATGTTGTGATGTACATAAGACTTCCTATCATTGATTGATATGTTCTTTAATCAACATCAACGGAAATATCATCTTTACTGAGCTTGCAACCAACCACCATAGGTGTACTAACAGGAGAGGAATCTTCCATCTGAAACCTCTTTAACATCTCTTTCAAATATTTTTCTTGAGAGATAAATATACCTGCAGAACTCTGATTGATTCGTAAACCAAGAAAATATGATAGTTCTCCTATCATGGACATCTCAAACTCAGTCTGCATTGAATTAACAAACCACTGAACTGAAGAGTCATTAGTGCATCCAAAAATAATGTCATCTACATAAACCAAAACAACTAATAAATCATTACCTTCGGACATTATGTATATATTACTGTCGACAGTACCTTTCTTGAACCCTTTGTCCAGTAGAAATTTGTCTAGTCTATGATACTAGGCTCGTGGTGCCTGTTTCAGTCCATATAATTCCTTTTTCAACTTATATACATAGTCAGGATTATCTGCCAGTGAAAATCCTTTAGGTTTCTCCACATATACATCTTCTTCTATATCTCCATTAAGAAATGATGACTTAACATCCATCTAATATACTTTAAATTTCTTATGACATGCATAGGCAAGAAACATTCTAATAGCTTCCAATCTTGCCACTGGTACAAAGGTTTCATCAAAATCCTATCCTTCAACTTGTGCATACCCCTTATATACCAATCTAGCTTTATTCCTAACATTTTTTCCTTTTTCATTCATTTTGTTCTTAAACACCCATTTGGAGCCAATTACATTCTTGTATTCAGGTCTAGGAACAAGCTCCCAAGTATTGTTCTTCTCAATCTGATCCAGTTCCTCATTCATTGATTTTAACCCATTTACATCTTTACTGGATTTATTAAAGTTCTTGGGTTCCACCATGGATATGAAGGCTATGTGTGATTGCTCGGTGTCTTTGATTATCCTTCTCCTAGTTTGTACACCTTTGTCTTTCTCACCAATTATCTGACTTGTAGGATGATTCTTTTGAGTAATTCTAGAGGAAGGATTTGATGTTGTCTACTGATTTGAGTCTGCATGAGTATTTGTATATTCATCAGACTCAGTGTCTTCTTTTTCTGATTCTTGGACCTGTTCATATTCAACTTCAATTTTATCCTTTGTTGTTGATTCAATATTGCTCACCTCTCTTACTGGGACTCCTTCATCAGCTTTTATGTCAATACAATCAACCAATTTCTGTAGCCTCTTATTATAACATCTGTATCCTTGACTGCTTGTAGCATACCCTAAGAAGATGCCTTCATCAACCCTAACATCATACTTGCCAAGGTTTTCATTATTATTCTTTATGTAGCACCTACTCCCAAAGACTTTGAAGTGTTTGATTGAAGCAGGTCTTCCATACCATAGTTCATAAGGTGTCTTGTCACTGTGTGGTCTGAGGTGAGCTTTGTTAAGAATATGGATTGATGTGTGTATTTCTTCTACCCAGTAGGTTTGACCAATGTTCTTCTCATTCATCATTGACCTGGCCATTTGTTGAACTATTTTGTTTTGCCTCTCAACTACTCCATTTTGTTGTGGGGTTCCTGGGATTGTGTATTCTCTTTTTATCCCATGTTTATCAAAGAATTTCTTGAAATCACTTGACATAAGTTATCCTCCTCTATCTGATCTTACAACCTTTAATTTGTTTCCTATTTGATTCTCAGTTAAAGCCTTAAATATTTTAAATTTCTCAAATGCTTCATCTTTTTCTTCAAGAAAAGAAACCCAAGTGAGTCTGGAGTAATCATCAATGATCACCATGAGTTAGTTTTCCTTCCCTATGCCTTCCTGTCTTGATGGTCCACATAAATCCATATGAACTAATTGAAGTGGATTCTCTGTTGAAGTAGAGCTCTTGAATTTAAACCGTGTCCCGGTTAGCTTTCCTACTTGGCAGGGTTTACTCACAGAATCTTGTGGCTTTGATATTCTTGGAAGATCTTTTACTGCCTCAAGATTTTTGAGCTTGATTAAGTGGTCAAAGTTTAGATGTACAAGTCTCCTATGCCATAACCATCTTTCATCATGTTTTCTTAGATAACACTCTTCTCTATCTTCTTTTAGCACATATACATTATTATCTGTCCTTATGCCTTTAGCCACCACTTGTCCTGAGTTTACATAGTTTATCTTACAATATTTGGAAGTGAACACCACTTCACATCCTTTGTCACACATTTGACTTACACTGAGAAAATTATGTTTCATCCCATCTATAAGAAAAACACCCTGGGATTTTCCTTTACCATTACTCAAACTCACCATCCCTTTACCCTTGATTTTACTTGGTTCATCATTTCCAAAGGTCATATTTCCTGTTTTTCTTTTACTTATAGACATAAAATTATCCTTGTCTCCAGTCATGTGCTTGGAACATCCATTGTCTATATACCAGGGGTATTTTTGTTTTTGAGATGAAAGTACTAGACCACATTTTCACTATCTTTCTTTTTCCATGTGCTGGCATTTCTAGCTAAGGGTTTCATCCTTGGATCTGCTTTGTAATTCTTCATATGACAGTTTGCAGCTTTGTGGCTGAAGTTATGAAAGTTATAGCATTTGAGCTCATTGTTCAATAGGTAAAAGTGATTGGTACAACTTTGTCTACTCATTGGTTGTTTAGTTCTATGTTGCAAAGATTGTTTGTTTCTTGATCTCCTCAATTGCATGTCTCTAAGTTTAATTTGACAATTTGCAATCTTATGACCAAAACTAGAGCAGTAAAAATAGTAACCATGGAAGAAATTTTGGTACCTTAAGGATGGCCTTCTTATTGGAATTTGTTGCTCCATCTTCTAATATGTTTTTTTTTATCAGGGATCATCTTGTATTTATTAGCTTTTGGTGGCAGAGTACTCACATGGTTTGATTGTCTGCTGACTTGGAACTTGATCATCTTTACTGGCTCTTTTCTTTCTGGTGGTTTGCTTCTTGAACCACTTACACATCCTAAACCAGTCTTCAGCAGAGGAGATGCATGTTTTCTTAGAATGTCGTTTAGTTTTGCTGAGGCTTTAATTCTTGGAATATTTTGGAGATATAATGCTTTAAAATTCTCCATCTCTTTCCTGGTTTTTACTACCTCTTCTTCCAAGGCTTCATATCTTTCCTTCTTCTCTGATAACTGTTGTTTCAGAATGTCCTCTATTTTCTTTGCCTCTTCTAATTCCACTTTTAATAGGGCAAAGTATTCATCAGTTTTTTTGCTGTCTTTCTTGAACTGTATCAACAATTGTTTTTTCTTTTTCTTTCTAAATTTGAGTCTAGCAATTTCTTCTAGGACACTGATCAGTTCTCCTTCCAAGTAAACCACAAATTCTTCATCATTAACATCACTTCCCATGATTTTATTATCATAATTCTCTTTGGCCATAAGCATAAAGTCATTAACCTTATCTTCATAAGAAGAATCACTATCTATGTCTCTTGAAGAGTCATCATTGTTTACACATAAACTTTTATTTTTACCAAATATCTTGGATTTGTACTTCTCTTCACCTTAAAAGTTATGGTCCTTCTTCTTGTGTGGACACTTAGATGCAAAGTGACCTATCTTTCCACAGTTAAAACATTTGAAGGGAAACTTGCCTTTGTACTTGCCTGATACTTTCTTTAGTCTTCTCACAAATTTTGCTTCAAATTCTTCAGGCTCAGAATCCTCATTCTTATCTGCTTTAAATGATGCTTCTCTAGAGGTGGGTTTATCCTTACTAATCCTCATTTCATAAGCAGTTAGAGTTCCTAGAAGTTGATCAATACACAAATTCTTAAGATCATTTAGTTCTTCTATTGTAGAAACTTTTGGATTAAATATATTTGGTAAAGATCTTAAAATCTTCTGAACTAAAAACGCGTCTTCAATCTTCTCACCAAGACCCTTCATGGAATTCACAAGCTCCTTAACTCTTAAGAAAAAATTATTAACTGTTTCATCCTCATTCATCTTTAGTTGTTCAAATTTCAATCTATATATCTGAAGTTTGGCATCTTTTACTTTCTCATTTCCTTCATAACTGCTAACGAGTTTATCCCACATCTCTTTTGTAGAATCAAGTTGCATTACTTTTACAAATTCAGCTTCAACAAGACCACTCAAGATAGCATTCATTGCCTTTATATTGAAGCTAAATTCTAACTTATCGTCTTTGGAATCTAGCACAACAACTTTTGTATATCCAGTCTCTACAACATCCCAAACATCAACACCTAAGGCCATAATGTATGTTCTCAGTCTAACCTTCCAGAAAGAAAAAAATGTTCCATCAAATAGAGGAGGCTTATTGGTTGAAGTTCCTTCATGAATTGTGATGTTTTAGCTTATTGATATACCTTTAGCTAAAAGGAACCCGCTCTGATACCAATTTTTGGAAATATTAAGACAACTGAGAGGGAGGGTGAATCATTTGTTACTGTGCTCAAACAATTTTATGCCTATTAAAATGTTATTAATCTTCTCCAAGTGATCATCAAGATTATGCAAATCATGAACAATAAAAATAGTAAACATCAATCACACATATGATATACACAGAGACATATATTCATGAGGAAACCCATAAAGGGAGAAAACCTCTTCTTCTTGGAATAATAGGCAATATTTTATGTTTTGTACATCATCAATCTTTGAGCACCAACTCAAAATGAGGATAAAACCTCTTCTTTAACAAGCTACAACTTGTTGAGAGTACCAACCCTCTAGTTTCTCTAGCACCCACTAGAAGGAAGCACCAACTCCCTGAGTTTTCTAGCACCAACTGGATGGAAGCACCAACTTCCAGTCACATAGGCACCAACCTGTATAATGTAGAACAATGGTTCTCCCTTGCACCACCCTACCACCCTGGTTTTTTTGGCTACAACCAGATGGAAGATACAACTCCCTGTGTTCAAGAACCCACTTGAAACTCTGAGGAAAATAGTCCTCCCTAGAACCTCCCTACCACCCTGAAATATAAATCTTTTCTTTCTGAAATTTATTACAGCGATACAGTATTTATCAATGGCTTACCAGTATCCTCATTGTTCTGCTACACTGCTCTGCTTTTCCTACATTAGTGTGTTCCTACTGCTTACATCTTCTTGCGCACACATTGTTCAACTTCTCTTGTCCCTTTTATGCTTTGTGATGCTTCTTCATTATTTTTCGTTGTGTCTCTGATCTTTCCTTCAGATCATGCACTTCCTAACCACTTTCACACATGCATCACACTAAAAAATGCACTCTATATTCTCTGTTCTGCATGTGTTTGACATGCTAAGTCCTCTGCCTAATCATCATTCGAACTCTCCATCTTCTCAGGCCATTATCCAAAGATTCTTTGGCTTCTCTCTCAGTCTAAATTCTTCGTCTTCTCTAGCAGTTACAGTCAGACGTTTTTGGCTTCTTTGGATTTTAAGCCCCTTCCTTCACGTGACCACTAGCGGTGACCATACGCCTATTAAAAGTCACTTCACGATATTGGTCTAGCGAGCGCTAGCTCCCCTTTTTTGATATGACCTTGGGAGATGAACTTCACGTGACCACATGATTGCGGGCCCGTCCATAGGTGGTTTGAGGGAAACCCGCTTTTCACCCCGCAATTCACTACAGAGCTCCATGTATGCCTTTGGTGATACCGTGGTTTTGATTGCGGCCTGCTCTCAAAAAATTAATACCTGAGCATGTTCTAGCCTCGCAATTGAGCATGATCTTCGATCTCACAGTCTCTGACAGATTCCTTCATTCAACGACTCCAATCTATCTTCCTTTCCTACCTTCTTTCCTTTGTCCACACATGATCCTTAGTCTTAATGACCAAGTGACATGTGGCCCTCCAAACCAACGGAAGAGATCGATTTCACCTTTCGGTCTTTGGGAGTCTCAATTCTCAAACTCCTCTTTCTCTGCAGTGCTTCCACCTGGAATTCATGATCTATCAACATGTGTTCTTCTCGAAAAAAACTGTTGAGATTAATTTCAAGATTTTGGGGTTCGAGAATATCAACTCTCAACTTGATTCCTTACTTTGCTTTTTCCCAGAGTGTTCCAACCAGAGTACACGATCTATTCACGTGTGTCCTCCTATAGATCAACGGTTCTCAACTCCTTCGGGAATTTGACCTTTCAACGAAATCAACGATTCTGCAGATCCTTTCTCGATCAATGGTCGATACTCCTTCGGGTCTCCGGACTTCAAATATTTCTAATATCAACTTTATCTCTATCATATTTTTCCATGAGCTGACAATCCACTGACGCGTGTCCCTTTTGGATCAACTGTTGAAATCCTTTGCATCTCCAGACTTCATAATTCTCAAGTCTCAACTAGAAATTCTTGAAGTGATATTTCTCCAGAATCTCAGATCAGCTGACACATACTCCCCTTGACAATCAATAGTTGAGATTTTTCTTCGGCGATTTTCACCTTCTCCCCATCCACAAACTTTTGAAGTTATGGATCTCACGCCATCTGTCCTCCTCGACGATGGATGGCCCCAAATCACTTCGAAACTTAGACATTCGAGACTTCGGGACTTTGGGAAAGTGCTGGTGGTAAAAAATCCCGAAGTAAAACTCCTGGAGTGACATCGATTACTTACATCACTTGATGACGTGTCATACATCGGGTAGCTGCTAAGTGTCACTTAGATTTGTGATTTGCACGTACCTGAAATGTTGATTCAACTTGACACTTGTCATTGTCTAATTGCACCATGTGTCCTTACTGATGTGGATCCTCATTCACTTTGGGACTTCGGCCTTCGAGACTCCAGGTAATTCGAATTTTCAAGTCACCAATTCTTTCGAAGTGATATTTCTCGAACAATAACCTCCTGACAACTTTAGATCTGAACTAAATGTTGTTCATCGATCATGTTCTTAGATCAATGGCTCGATATATTTGTGATGCTGATTTTCTAGATTATCTAGTCCTCCCACTTAAAAATGATCCAAAGTTCATGAAGACTCTTCGAAGAAGATCCAGGATCAAGGATGATTGTGGAACCACAACTTGCGAGTGATTTTACTCATCACCCAAACTCCGCAATTTGAAGTTGTGCATTATTGGTGATTCAACCACAATCATCGATCTTCGAGGCTATAAGATCTGACGGTCCTGACTAATTGCGGGACTGGAAATAACACAGTATTTAATTCTCCTTTCGATCTCTACAATCTATCCTTGTCATTGATCTGACGATTGCGCATCTGATGGTCGTGACTTAATTCGACTTAATATGTTCATTTGTTGGATCAACCACAGTTTTCGATATTTGGGTTTATGAGATCTGATGATCTAGACCAATTGCGGGATTATAACTAGCGAGTTATTTAATTCTTCTTTTGGTCTCCACAATTCATCCTTCTCATTGATCTAACTTGCACATCTTGCACGTCCGACGGTCACAACTTGATATGGTCATTAACCAATCCTGCAACTATCCTTAAACCCACGGTGACCCATATGACCGACGTCCATTATATGACATGATCAACATGGTCAATTTCTTGATCAGATGACTGTTGAGGCTTCTCACCCTGAGCTTATGCTTCCTTCAGCTCTTCCTTCTATTCTTTCCATCAATGACAAGCACACGCTTTCCTGTAAAACATGCCAACATACTGGATCGAAGAAAAGGTGTTGGACATGTGGGTAGCCACATTATTAACATGACGGCCTAGTGGATAGGATCAGTGCGTCTAGATCATCCAGACCCACTATCGTGGGATATTTGGGCAAGACCCATCAGATTTATGCAACGGTGAATAACCACCAGGAAAAGCACCAGTCAACCGTGCTCGGGACGTCAGGTACCGTCACGGTCTAGGCCCGTAGTTTTTTATATATCCAGGTGCTACCGATAATTTTATCTCTGGTGCATCACTAAAAATAATTAAGGTAAAGGAAATCGAAAAGGACGAGTTTAGATTTGTAGAAATGGCTTTGGGAGCCAAAAAAAAGTTTGGTGGGAAGGTTATGGGCTGTAGCCTTAACCTGGAAGAGTTTCCCCTAGGACCAACCTATACGTAACAACCTTAGGGTCTTATGATGTCGTGATCGGTATGGACTGGTTGGAATCACATGACGCAATACTCGACTGTAAGACAAAATTATTGAGCTTGGTCAATGACGAGGTACATAGATGCGTTATTGTAGGTCGGAACCAGGGAGTCTCCCTGAGGTTCATCTCTTCCTTACAGCCACATAAGAGCGTGCACAAGGGATGTAATCTTTATGTGATCCTTGCATTAAATGAGAAGGGAGTAGTGGAAGGTATAGAACACCTTCACTTGGTGAGAGAGTTTGAGAACGTCTTCCCTGAGGAGTTACCTAGGATGCCTCCAGAGAGGGATTTGGAATTTACCATCGACCTAAAATCGAGAACTAAATCGATAGCAAGAACACCTTATTAGATGTCAACCCCAGAGTTATAGGAGTTGAGAATGCAACTGAAGGATTTGTTGGACCTAGGACTTATACGTCCAAGTGTGTCACCGTGGGGGGGGGGTGCCTATTATTTTCATACGGAAGAAGGATGGGTCATGGAGACTCTGCATTGACTACTGTCAATTGAGTAAGAAAACGATCAAGAATCAATATCTATTTCCAAGGATTGATGATCTTTTGATCAAATGAAAGGCGCGAAAGTCTTTTCAAAAATCGACTTGACATCAGGGTATCACCAGTGATAGATCAAGGAGGAAGACATCCCTAAAACCACATTTAAGATGAGGTTTGGGCATTGCGAGTTTACTATTTCACCGTTGGGACTAACGAACACCCCGGGGTATTTATGAGTTTGATGAACGATGTGTTTCACGAATACTTGGACAAATTCGTCCAAGTATTCATTGATGATATTTTGATTTACTCTCAGACGATGGAGAAGCATGATGAGAACTTGCGCTTGGTACTATAGTGTCTACGAGAGAACAAATTGTTTGGAAAATTGTCTAAATGCTCGTTTTACCAATCGAATATTCACTACTTAGAGCATGTCATCTCAGGTGAAGGTATCGATGTGGATCCAACAAAGGTCGAGGCTATTATGGAATGGCCTGCACCGACAAATGTCCCAAAAGTGTGTATATTCATGGTTCTAGTGGGATACCATCGACGATTCATCGAGGGTTTTTCGAAGATAGCAAATACGATCACGAAATTTCAGAAGAAGAACAAGAAGTTTGTTTGGACCGAGAAATGTGTAGAGGCATTTCGGAGGCTCAAGGAGTTTTTGATGACAATACCGATACTAAAGGTTCCTAACATGGACGTGGACTTCTTGGTATGCACTGAACCATCCAAGGAAGGCTTAGGCGGAGCCTTGATGCAAGATGGTCGAGTGATCGCTTACATCTTAAGAAAGTTGGGAAGGCATGAGGAGAACTATGCAATGAATGATTTGGAGTTGTTATCCATTGTTTATCCCTTGAGAGTTTGGAGACACTACCTTATCGGACAAAAATTCGAACTAAAAATGGACCACAGTGGACTACAACACATCTTTACGAAAAGTGACTTGAACGCGCGACAATGATGTTGATTGGAATTGCTTAGCGAGTACGATTTCAATATTACTTGCATAAAAGGAACAATGAACAAAGTGGTGGATGCGTTGAGTCAGAGACCACACATATTTTTGGTGATGCCTCTTCAGACGAATCTACATGAAAATATTCTAAATTTATAGCGCGACGATGATTGGTACAAAGAGGTCAAGGATTTTATCGGACAAAACACAATGATGGTACCAAAATTTGAGGGATTTATTGTGGACAAAAACTCAATTTTTGTAGTAGTTGACACTTTGACGAAGAGTGCTCATTTATTCTTGTGCGTACGACATATCAAGCACTTGAAATAGCTAGAATTTTCATCAGTGATATTGTAAGGCTGCATGGCCTGCCTAAGAGGATTATATCCGATAGAGGATCAATGTTCACATGACAATTTTGGACTAGTTTCCAAGAGGCCTTGGGAACCCAACTTAACGTAGTACCGCATATCACCCGGAGACAAACAGGGAGACCGAAAGAAAAAACAAAAACTTGGAGGGCATGTTTCATATGTACGTTATGGACCAACAGAAGCATTGGGAAGAATTCTTGCCACTGGTAGAATTTTCATATAACAACAGTTATCAAAGAACCATTGAGATGGATCCTTTCGAGTTTCTTTACGGGTGACCATGTCGGATGCCTTTGAGCGGGGATCGTCTTGAGGATAGGGTCCTAGTGGGACTAGAAGAGATCCAAGAAATGGAAGATCAAATGCAAACAATAAGACAAAGGATCAAGGAAGTGCAAGATCGACATAAGAGTTATGTCGATGGTCATCGTGTCGATCAGAGTTATGAAGTTGGTGATCGAGTCTTCTTGCGAGTGAAACCACATAAGAGTTCGATAAAGTTTGGAAAGGGTGCTAAAATATCTCCTAGCTTTGTTGGACCTTTCGAGATTGTGGAAAATAAGGGGCCCATAGCCTATCAACTAGCCTTTCCTGATTCTTTGATGTGTATGTGCGATGCTTTTCACATATTTGTTTTGAGACGTTATGTTAGTGATCCTACACATGTTATTGACATGAGTATCTTGCAGGTATCGGACGACAGTGCACTCACGGTGGATCCAATCCACATCCTGGACCATTGCATTCGACAACTATGACATCGAACAATAGATCAGGTCAAGGTCCAGTGGTACAACTATAGTCCACACTCGACAACCTGGGAGGATGCATACGATATGCGTCAACAATTTCCATTTTTTCTTGATAAATAGACTTATGGTACTGTGATACCCTTTATTTTGGCACTTATATATTGTGAAACTTCAAAACGAAGCTTAAAACAAGAGGGGCTGTATGTAACATCCCACTCTTGTGCGCACTAAGAAAACTTATTCTTTGAGGACACTTGTGTGCAAGTGATCCGGGTCATTATACTATTGGTTGTTTTGATTATGATTATGAGATATTGTGGATTTGATGATATGCCATTTTGTTGTATTTACATAGACAGGTTCTATTGACTAGGTTATCCTAAGTGTGAAGGACTCTGAACAATGAGGATGCAGAGGCATCGATGAAACCCCTTGGAATTCAAATCGAATCAGGGAGTGGACTGTTAGGGTTTGAATGTGGTTGATATGACATATGTACAAATGATTAGATGTTATGATGATTGATTATTATTTTAGACATGATTCGTTGATGGATGCAGGCTGACGATGGCTTGCCGACCAAAATCACATGTGGAGTAGAGGGGTCACGCAAGACAACCATAGACATTGAGGGAGAGGTGTGGAAGAAGCCATGCCATAGCCTACTATAACTCTCATTGTGGCTCGAACTGTAGGTTAACGATTACCTAGTTCGAGAAGACCCATGATGTTGTGAGGGAAGACTGTGACAGTCACTCACGATGATTCTAAGGGGTGCACAATAATACAGGGGCCTTATTCCTTAGAGGCCCTTAGTCTCCCACAATATCACCTGACGGAGTATTGACTCCAAGGGTTTGACATCTACCAAATTCAGTCAAGAGGCAAGTGGAACCCTTGGAGCACGTAGTGCATCTTTAAGGGCACGCCATTCAAATAAAACAGAAAGAGGTGAGTGGCACCCTTGGAGCACGTAGTGCGTCTTGAAGGGCACGTCACGCAAATAAAATGGAAAGTTGTGAATGGAACCCTTGGAGCACGTAGTGCGCCTTGAAGGGCACGTCGCGCAAATAAAACGAAAAGTTGTGAATGGAACCCTTGGAGCACGTAGTGCGCCTTGAAGGGCACGCCGCGCAAATAAAACGGAAAGAGGTGAGTGGCACCCTTGGAGAACGTAGAGCATCCTGAAGGGCACGTCATGATTTTAACTGGTAAGTTGGTAAACCTAGTGCCTATAAAACTATGCCTCCTTAGGACCTGGTTGGCCTTAAAATGAATAAAGTGATGAGTAAGTTTAATAACAAATCTTCCCCTAAGAACTGTCGCCCAACCTAGTGAATTTAAAACCTAGGTCTAAGTAGAACCTCTGAACAAAAATAATTAAACTTATAACAAAAAGGAGGTAAAGAAATTCAAACTTTAATTATTAAAGTAAAAATTATAATGGAGGATTAAATTTTATTAAAAGGGGTAAATGGTTGTCTTTATCTACACATGCTAAATTGATTTTTAGTTAAAAAGGAAAAAGGGTAAATGGTTGTTTTTATCTACACATGCTAAATTGATTTTTAGTTAAAAAGGAAAAAGGGTAAATGGTTGTTTTTATCTACACTTGCTAAATTGATTTTTAGTTAAAAGGAAAAGGGGGGAAACTTAAAAGAAAATGGAACTTAAAGAAAAGGGGAAACTTAAATAAAAAGGGGAATGTCCAACTTAGTAAAGAATCTAACCTTCGGGACTTTCTATTTATGAACTCAACTAGGAATTAAGTAAGGCGTAAGTCATTTAAGAATTGTAAGGGAATATTGGGACACCGCGGAGCGTTTTTAGGAACGATTTTAGGTGGGTGAGGGAAATAGGAATAATTAATTCATTAATAAAATTGATTTTCTGGTGCAACTAGGGGATCGGGTGACATGTGTACAGGGGAGGTTTTTCCTAATTAAATAAATGAAAAAGGAATCTAATGGGGGTTTGAGAAACTAATGACTAACAAAGTCTATAAAAGAGATGGCAAAGGAGGAGTATGGACACATCTGGCTTGCGTAATGTTAAGTTGTTGAAATTTCATCTTGATTGAACTTCTCTTGTGGGAGTTGGGATACCCAGCTCGGGTAATGAGTGGTAGATTGACCTTGCGAGGCGAGCTGGGTGATAGCATTCTCTAGTATTGTGTGTGTGGCCCCTTTGTAGATCGGGGGGCTCAAAGGGAAGAAGAGTACCCCTAGCATTGGCTAGGAGGTACCAGTGAGGTCACATCAGTTGGTAAGCGGGAGATGGATGGAGCACGCGTGGGAAACGACTTCGGAGCATTCAAAATTGGATACAGTACTCATGTACATAATTTTATTAATTAATAGCTCAAATTCTTGTTCAGGCATTCCTTATCATCGAGATCTCACTTGCGTAGATGTTGTTAAAATAAAAAGACTTGTTTAGTTATGCATAAGAAGTTTATCTGGGCGATAGTGTGCCATGTGAAATTGCAAGAGGGTCTCTAAATTCTGGTTCAGAGCCCTGTTTTAATACTGCATTTTGTTTATTTATTGATTGTGTTTTTATTATTTTATTATTGGTTCTCCACAAAGAAGGTCTGAATGCAAATTTATGTTTTATCTTTTGTTCCCTTATCCTTTAAGTTATTTTTTTGTGCCTGAGTAGTCGGACATGAGTCGAATCAGCTGTCTTTCACTCCGGTGTCAAAGACTTAGATTCAAATGCCCTGCTTTCCTTTGCATGGATAATAAATGTAGGATCCTTTCTCTTTACCCAACGAACTATTCCTTTTTCTCTGCACCTTGTTTTTTTTATCCTTGCATCTTGGATCCTTTGTACCTCTATGCCAAAACTCTTAATGAATAAACCTTCCATGTCTTGCAACGCCATTTTTCTTAACGCTTTGATGTATAACCTGTTTCTCCTAAATCCTTGTTGTATAACCTATGGCCCTGAATCATTGTTGTATAACGTTTTTAAATGATTGGCAGAGTAACTCGCTTCCTCACGCTTGTTGTATAACATGATTGTTTTATAACTCCTTGTTGAATAACACATTGTTGAACCACAATTTCTCCTCAAATGAGCTCTTGTTTAATGATTTGTTGTATAACGATTGTTGCATGATGAGATTGCGGTATAACTATTGTTGTATAATGATAGATGTATAACACTACTCCTAAAACGTGTTTTTTTATGAATTTCTTGATAACTTTTTCTTCTCAACGATTTGCTACAAACGATTGCTCCTAAATCTTAGCTAACACATTTTTCCAATCCATTGTGCATCAAAGCGTGGCACCACCAGCCTTTTTAGTGGTCCTGTTTAGCTTTGAATTTCAATATTACCCCACAGGAAATTTATTGTTATTAAATTGCAAGTATTACTATACAGATCTTTACTGCCATTGAATTTCATTATTAATACACATAAAACTTTACTTCCATTGAAATTCATTTTATTACTACACAGATTTACATTGCCTTGACTATTGGTGTTATTAGTTCCAACTCCTGATGATTTAACAGTTAAATTATTTAATTGAGATTATCGTTTTCCACACACATTAGATTAATGTGAAGCCTTTATTGATTATTAATCTCATTGCCACGATATCCACTGTGATTCTTGCACAGAGTTTAAATTTTGTTGTCAGAGTATTAGCAATGATGTTGATGAGCCTGGTTTGAATATATCTTCTTTGGTTCCCACTGCGTCCTTGTATTTTTTTTGGTTACATAAAATGTTAGGGTTGTAGCCAGAAGAAAGACGCGCCTTCCTTCCTGTACTATCTTTTGCATGGAATTCTCCCCCATAAAAGTAGTAATTGGCGCTGTCTCTAATACCTGAACTTCATCATCTTCATGGCTTCCATCCTTTTCGCAAGATCAATGCCAGTCTTATCTGGTGGAGAACCAAACTCTCCAAACTATTTTTCCTCTTCTACTATCCTGCCATTTCTCATTTCAATCATACTTACAGTTGTCTCTTGATTTTTTGACATAAAGGCATCCTCTTTCACATCAACTCCTCCCAAGTATTGACCTATAATATGAGTCTTTCCAACATATTAAAAAAAAAAAATAGAATGTCGCCAACGTCCAATGAATGTTCAGACACGTAAGGTTTTCCAGTGCCTCCTTGTTGCCAATACTTCCAGGATATTATTGTGTAATGCTTTATTTTAGGCATTTTTCTAATAGTGATAAAGTTTAACAACAAATTGTGTGGACATATAGAATGTTACTTTACCCCTTATGATTTAATTCTAATTAATGATTCCATAACTAATGCAATATCCATATATGTTTATAGTTTTCAATGGAAAGTCATTTAATCGGTGCTTAGGATAGCATGACCTTTATCCTTGATTAAGTTTGAGACACGATTGTTTTTATTCTTTGTCGAAAGATCGCATGTTTATATTGTATGCTTGGATAAGGAAAGTTGCACGATAGGCAAGGATATTATGGGTTGTAGATGTTGTAATGTTTTAAATGTCAAGTTTGGTAGGGATCATAGTTAGGTTAGATCATTTTTATTAATATTAAACGTTAACTTATTCATGTAAGATGTTTCACCCCTTTAGTGTTTTAAAGGACTAAATTTTAAAACTAGAAGGTAAGGAAGAGTTTAGTCCTTGTTTAATATTGACCTGGAAGGGTAAAATGTAGTTGAATTATTGATTAAATAAACAATTTGAATGGAAGGGCAACACATACGTGAAGATGTTACAAATTGAATAATAAGTTGTGATTGGTCGCATTAATTAATCACTTGAGATATGTGCTAATAATTGGTTCTATGTGCCTATGTTAGTGGGTTAATATATGTTTTATGCTTCAGGATGAATCATAATGGTGGTTGGTCATAGTTGTTACACCACATAAGATTGCTTTGTAGGAACAAGCAATCCTCGGTTAGTTGTGCAAATTTAAATTTGAATGTTGTCACATTCCGTCTTTTTGACTTGTGGATTGGGTGCTTGGGTATAGTCCTTGAGTACTTTGGTAGATAATTTGGTCTCCTAGCACGAGGGGGGTTTTCTTGGTTTAAAGGTATAGATATGTGATGTTGCGTCATGGTTACTGTCATGCCTATTGCCTTGTGAGGGCATGATTCCTGATGAGGGGATCATTGCACACCCTGATTGATATATGCAAATGATAACCTGGCCAGAGTCTTGTGCTTCCCGATGTGGGTGTATTGTTCGTGGTAATTGAGATTGGCACTTGGTTCTGTAATGCCTTAATGTGATTGTCTTTTTCGCTGTAGAGTTTTCTAATTACTGGTCATCGAAGCCATTGTGACGGGATTGTTGATTTTTCCATTTGGCTTGTAGGCGTTGTCTTTCTTGTGTCGGGCGGGTTGTCATTTTTAATTGTCTATTTTATTATCACATGTCATCCAGTTGCTTGATGTGATAGTATGTTGGGTCATTGTTTTCTCTTTCCTGATTTGCGTGCATTGTGTTCGTCATCAAGTTGCGTTGATTATTTGTTGTCGTTGTTGCCTTCCTTCTTAAAATAAATACATAAATAAATTGCGTCACATGTAGTTGTAATGACTGGGGTTGTTACATAATATTTTGTTAAATATGTAGATGTTTGTAAGTATTTGATGAAGTATATGCATCAATGATATGTCCGCATATATCCACTTTCTATTATTGGAAAGAAGAATATCCAAATCCCCTTCATTCATAGAAATGTTCCAATACAGATTCCCTTCAGCCTCTCCATAAGCCTAAGGGTTAAATGCAAGAATCATGTAGCAATCCACGAGAATCAATGGCTTTGTATCTGTAAGTGGAAGAGGTGTCTCCTCAAACTTAGATAATGTTCTTTTCTGATCTACTGGATCTCCCACAAGGTCACATGCTTCCTGTAGGATGGACTGTGCCTATTTGGGTCTTTGATATGCATGCCCAATATCTTCTAAAATCGATTCAAAAAACAAATATAAAATAGAGTAGACATCATATCGAATGAATGGAACAAAAGGATGTGTAGATACCTATATAAAAGTCTCTGTGTGTGGCTCCTGAGATGCATAAGTCTTTTCAAACTGGGAGGCTTGTTCTTCTTGTGGATTTTTTGCTAGAGTTGTCTTTTCAATCTCCTATATGCATTCTTAAAAATATTCCTTTATCTTGAATCATACCTCCAATTTGGTCCATAGTTCATCCAGAGTTGAGAATGATGAATCATCTACATGATACTATAGTTTAAGAGAAATAGACACGTAGTTAAGTCTGAGAGCCATATGTTTTCTGTTGAGAAAGTCATTTTTCTCTTCTGGAGAATCAGGATCTACTTCTATTTCCATGATTATTTTATATAATCATCTTCTTCTAGGAAGAATAAGAATCTTTGTCTTCCACCCAAAATAATTATGCAGCATAAGAAGTGTTGACGATGGTAATTCCATTATTCTATTGCAATCTTATGATACTAAACCTACAAATAAAGTTCCCATGCAATTTCTCTTAGCAACAAAGCTTTGATACCATGTGAATATTCTAATACCATCTAAAATAAATTAGTGTTTCTCTTCACAAGCTCTGATACCATGTGAAATTCATAAAGAACCTAGCTAGAGAAATTCACACAAAGCTTGCAAAAATAACCAGAGAGAAATAACTAATAATGAGAGAATGAATTGAGAATGATTGTACAAGTTGTATTACATGAATAAGTAATACATACATGAATAATCCCTAATAATAGGTCAATGTTCCATAGATATGTGCATGAACAAGATAATTCACCTTGGTAGTGATCTAGAGCGATATAGACACTCACTAACAAAAACCATAGTTTATCAGTCAGCTAGTCTAAGTCAACTATCAAAGGAATCACTAGTTAATTGAGTTCACATGTGTGGAGGAGAGAGAAAGGCATGCATACATGAGATATGCACCCTCCTTCTCTTAAGCATGAAAAAATAAACTACTACATGAGAGAAAATAAATTGTTGCATGCATGAGTTATCCTCCACTAGTTTAACTAAACTTTTCACTAGTCTAACTGAACTCCTAACTGAGGTCAAACTGAAGTGGGAGGCAAACCTATTTTGTAGAAGGCACCCTATTTTTTAAGAAATGTGCTCCAAAGAGAATATTCCATCTCTCTATAGTTCCCTACACATAGGAACACTTCCATATTCTCCTTTTTCTTAAATTGGAAGCCAGATCAACTAAGTTTTGTCCTAAATTGACCAAGCCATCTCCTTTTTTCTAGTCAAAACAGAGTTCTAGTGAGCCAAAGTATGATATCAATACTACCCAAAACATCTCTAGTAGGAGATCCAAAAACTTGTAGGGGGGTGAATCAATAATAGAGCAATTTAATCCCTTTTCACCATAAAATGCAAGTGTTATATCAATGTAGCATTATCATCCAATAGTTTCCGAGTAAATAAAAAATGAACAAGTGAGCAATACAACACATAAAAAGTACACCAGTGTTTTACGTGGAAACCCAAAGAGAGAGAAAAACACATAATGTTTTTTCTAATATGTCTTTAATAATTACATTCATTGGAAGAACCAACTTCCTTTGTTTTCCAGCAGCAACTGGAAGGAGGCTCCAACCCCCTAGTTTCTCAAGCTACAACCTAAGGGAAGCTCCAAATCCCCAAATATATGGATACAACCAGAAGGAGGCTACAACCCCCTATGTTCTCTATCTACAACCAGAAGGTGGATACAACCACGTGTCCTTGCCCCGTCCAACCTCCCTGACATATAAGTAGAATGATGGAACCACGATCACATTATCACTGTGAGATATACTGTTGTAAAACTGTACCAATCAACCTGCACCAAACAACCTGTACCAATAACCTGAACCATGCATCAACCTGTACCTCAAACTATACCATAAATAAGTGCATTAACCATGCACCAACCTATACCAAACAACCTGTAATCAACCTGTACCATAAACAAGTGCATCAACCATGCACTAACCTGTACCTCAACCTGTACCATCAACGAGTGCATCAACCATGCACTAAACTTGTATGAATAACCTGTCACAACAACCTGTCCAAACAACTTATCACAACAACCTGTCTCATCAATCTTATCAACCAAATCAGATCTACTCACCAAGATCAATCACCAAGACAACTCTCAAAGATGTGAATCAACCAAGCATAACACAACAATTCATAAACTTCACCAAGATCAATATGTGCTTATAATAATATACCAATACAAGTATTCTACATCATACATAAAACATGTGTCAACAATTCTACTAACAAGTTCCTCCAACCATGTACCAAGTATGTACCAATCATGTATCAACTACCCATAAACTGTGACTCATCAAGATGTACCAACATCATCAACTATACACCTCATGTATGTGCCAAATCATAAACTACTTGTCTCAACCATGTACCCAACATGTACCTCAACCAAAATCCCTCATCAATTTCATCATCCAAATATGACTTGTAACTTTGTAATAGACCTGGTGTATATGATCACATACCTTGTTGAATTATGGCTTATTCTAGAGAGTGAACTTGTACAGCATGCCCCACACATAATATTTATTGTATGGATCTAAAAATTGTACAAAGAAAACTAAAGACCGTATGGTAACCAACACATTTGGTCTTACTGAATTTGGATCTGTTATGAAGAAGTTATGACATTTTTACCCGAAACACCTTACTAGTTTCAAGACTAGCCACAAACCCTATTTTCCACGGAGTGTAACTCCAAAAATAAAACAAACCACAAGCTGAAATTTGTACCACAGATACTTGGATATGTTTCCTCAACGACCTCCCAATTTCATAGTCTGAATCATTTTATAAAAAAGTTATTACGAAAATGGTGAGATGACCTGTAAATAACATACCTTATAAAAGATCATCAAAAGAATTTATCTTCCCTTGAATTTTGGCCTTGTTTACTTCACCTTCCCTCTAAAATTTGGCTTGTATATCCTTTGATTACCTCAGTCAATTGTAGATATTCAATATTCTCAAGTTTTTTTAAAATGAGAGAGCCTTGCCTCTTATTTATATTTTCATGTAGCTTCCTCAAGGGGTTACCTTTTAACCATCTTAACCCACTTTCCTTATTTTAGGTTTAACCCACTTCTAACCACTTGTCTCCTTAGTAATTTATCCATTAAATTTATTATTTAAATAATTTATTTTGTATCCACTTTGATTTATAGTACACTCATCACTTCACTTTATTATTTAAATATTTTATTCTTTGCAAACACTTTGAGTACTTTGACTTTTTGGGGCTTCTAGATGACTCATGAGGGTTCTCCAACTTCACATGGCCATAACTCTCTAATCGTGAGGAGTTATGTGGCGCTACACATACAAATGGAAATGGAATGACATGTAATATCCATATAGAATAGTATTGCCTACAAATATATCAAAACTCATACCATTATCCATCAAACAAACTTGGGTCCATTACCCAAACCTGGGTTCTCCAACTTCTCATGGCCATAGCTCTCTAACCGTGAGGAGTTATGTGACGTTCCACATACCACCGAAAATGGAATGACATGTACTATCCATCTAGAATATTCTTACCTTCAAATATATTAAAACTCATATTGTTATACATCAAACAAACTTGGGTCCATTACCCAAACCTTTGTGCTACCAGAATTTGCTATCGGAATTTCTCCAAGGGTTGAAATCAATCACTAATGGTTGACATCAATCTAAAAATATAACTCTCCAATGGTTGACATAAATGAAAACCAACAATCCATACAAACTTTCCATCAAACTAAGCCAACTGTCTAACAATCTCCCCCTTTGGCATTGATGGCAACACTTAGTCATGATAAAATTCATACTCCTCAATTCAGGGATGATTTTAGGGGCTAAATTTTGCTCATGGGCTAATTTTCCATGGTTTTTCCAAAAAAATATTCGCTATTTTAAAAATGATTCGCCCAAATTCTATAGGATAAAATTATTTTACCTTAAAAATCGCCAAAATTTTATAAAAACTATATAAAATCCTTAGAAATTTGAATATTTTTACAAAAATATCGCCAATCATTTATAGTTGGCATATGAAGGATTAGTAAGATTCGCTAAGGTTTCTACATTTTAAAAAAAATTTCCATCCTTAAAATCATCCCTGCTCCTCATCAATGTTTCTATCTCTCCCCCTTTGAAATCAATGGAAAAGGGTATCTCCCTTTAGGGAATATCCCCCTGACTGAACTCTCCTTGGGGCTGCTCCCGTTGTCTACATGCTTCTGTTCTCTCTCTCCAATAATTTCTATCCTGAATCTGATAAATATCTCCCCCTTTGTCATTAATGGAAAATGTATCTTTCCATATGGGGTTGCTCCCCCTAACTGAACTATTATTGGGGATACTCGCCTTGATTGAACTCTTCCTGAAACTGATCTCCCAACCTGAACTATCCTCTTTATGGTCCTTCCTCATGTAAATCTAAGACATATAATATAAGCATTCAAAAGCATTCATTTTGGAGTCGAAATTACTCTGAGTCTTTGGCAAATATACTCAAAGGCTTCTCGTGGAGGTGGTTTTGTAAATATGTCTGCCACTTGTTCTTTTGTGCCCACATATTCAACTCTGATGTTCTTCTCTGCAACATGTTCCTGTAGAAAGTGATACTTGATTGGAATGTGCTTCATTTTGGAGTGCATCACCAAGTTCTTTGAGATACTGATGGTGCTTGTATTATCACAATAGATTGGAATGGTCTCATCATACTCAACCTATATATATGTCAGAGTTTTTTTCATCCATAGAACCTGTGTACAATATGTTGTTGCTTCAATATACTCTGCCTCGACTATAGATAAGGATATTGATGATTGTTTCTTGCTTAACCATGATACTAAAGACTCACCCAAGTAGAATGTTTCTCCACTGGTGCTTCATTGGTAATCAATGCAACCTGCCCAATCTACATCTGTGTAGGAAATAAGTGATATATCCTTTCCTTTTGGATACCATAATCCAAAGTCTTTTGTTCCTTTGAGATATCTAAAAATCCTTTTCACTGCTAATACATGTGATTCCTTTGGTGCTGCTTGAAATCGTGCCACCTGTCCAACTGCCCGCATTACATCTGGTCTGGATGTTGTCACATATAGTAAGATACCAATCATTGACTTGTATTTCCTTTGGTTTGTAGACTTTGAATCATCATCTTTGCTCAACTTGCAACCGATTTGCATAGGAGTGGTAACTAGTTTGCAATCTTCCATTCTGGACCTCTTTAGCATTTCTTTGATATACTTAGTTTGAGAAATAAAAATTCCTTGGTTTCTTTGACATATATAAAGACCCATAAAGAAGGATAGTTCTCCAAGTAATGACATTTCAAATTCATTTTACATATCCTTTACAAATTTTTGGCTTAACCTGCCATTAGTGCTTCCAAAAACAATATCATCAACATAAATTTCAATTAATAAAATACTACCTTGAGTTACCTTGATGTAGAGGTTGTTGTCTGTGATTCCTTTCCATATTTCATAGGGAGTTTTGTCATTGTTGTTTCTGAGCATTACTTTTTTTTGAATGTGAGTTGTTGTATGCAGTGTATGTGTCCAAAAACTATCTGTCAATTTGGAATCCATTAGCATTGTTCGAGCCATTTCCTGTGTAATTATCATCCATTATGATAATGTTCCTTTGTCTCTGAACTAATCTATGAATCCATGCTCTCATCCACTCTCATATATCTGTCCAAACCTGTAAGTATTCTTACAAATGCATATCTTTCCATACTGTCCAATACTCTAATTGTGAAACTGTCCATAATGCTAACCCATTTATCACTATACTATCACGAAGTCTTGATTAATCTATCAAATTGTACTTCTTCTAACTGACTGCTCTGGATCTGTCTTCTCAAGCTCTGCAAGCTTCTTGAAGGATGGTTCTTTGTTTTTTCACAGCTATCGCATAGAATCCCCCTATCTAATATTCATATTACCTGGGAGTCTCTAAGCCGGATGGCTCATAACAATTCTTGCTCTGATGTTTTTTCATCATCGTCTTCATTAGTAGATTCATCATCAACTTCATTGGTAGATTCATCATCTCTCTGATCTCTGACTTCTTTATTTCTATATATGGATTCATATTTCACTACAATGCTTGAAAGTACAATCTCTTGAACCTATTCCTTATTTACTTGTCCTTCTTTTCTTTCAGTTATTTTCCAAACCTTTTTGTATCTGACATCTTTTTTTTTCTCTATAGAATTTTATTCATCTCGTTTTATTTCCATTCTTACGATCTCTGGGACATGGTCTTTGTTCATCTGTTCTTTATGTTTTCTTATCTACACTTTCTTACACATGATATCAATGTTCTCTTTCATGGAAGTATCGATCATGCTTCTACAATCACTAGCTATGTGTCCATAGTTATGAAATTTGTAACATTTAATGTTACGAGGGGCCACATAGGCATTTCTTACTTGAACATTTCTTTTATAATCCCTTCAATCTGCAACCTTATCTCCAAAGTTAGTACAATAAAAACAATGACCATAAAATAAATTTGCATACCTGGGAGTGAATGATCTTCTTTGTGGCGTAGTCCTTCTGAATTTTTTCCTTGACCGATCATGATCATGATTGAAGATTCTTTATGGACTGAACATGGATGGTTTTCTTGAAGATGTATCTTCAATAGTTTTCTTAGATTCTGGTTGACCATGATTCCTTCCTTTGAGTACTTCTGCATAACTCCTTCTATTTTCTCCATTCTTCTTTTATAGCAACCTAGAGTGCTTCTCTTCATTCTCTATAACTGATGTGGATGTTTTTGTCTCTTCAACGTTCTTGTTGAGCTTGATGATTTTACTTCTCAATGTGACAACTTATTCTTCAAGCTTCTCAAACTCTTCTTCTTTCTTCATTATCTAAGACTTCATGACTTCTTCTGTTCTTTTCACTTCTTCAAGCTGAATTTTTAATGTGATTATTTCTTCTTCAAGTCCTTTCTTTTCTTGACCAAACTCTACCTCAAGATGGTTTAGATCGTTATTCCTTTTGTTAATATGATCTGTCAATATATTCTCTCTCATTTCTGCTTCTTCTTTCTGTGCTTCTATGTTGGCTTCCAAATACTGTTTTTTATATTCAAGATTTTCATCGATCTTTCTGGCTTCTTCTAGATGACTTCTTAAGTTCTTGATGACCTGTTGGGCTTCTTAAAAAATGTGAACACTTTCCTTTTCTTTCATCAATTATTTCTTGAGTGACTTGTTTTGTTTTCTTAGTTCATCTAAAGAACTAATCAATTCTGCTTCATAATTGTCTTCCTTTTCAATTAGTTTTTATGTCTCATTTCCTTCATGGAATTCTATTTCAAGATGTCCACATTTTTCACAATTAAATCAAAACAACATACCTCTAGTGAATATGTACTCTTCATATTTTGAATCTGTTTGACATGGTGAACATAATTCTTCTTGATCTGTATCTACATCTTCTTTGGCATTTTCTGAATCTGCAATGGGTGAAAAATATATGTCATGTAACTTATCCCAAATTTCTTTGGCCGATGAACATTTACCAACCTTTTCTCTTACCAGATTAGGCAATGCTTCCCAAATGAAATCCATTTCTATTTTGGTATTGTTCTTCAATTCCTTCTTGGCTACAATATTTTCCCTTTTTGAACTATCATATCCTATAACAACTGATAGCCAAATATAACATCCCTGTGCCTGTAAAAATAATTTTGTCCTTCTGCTCCACATCTCATACTTAAAACCACTCTAACCATTAAAATTTGGTACTCCATTCTTAGAATAATCCATGATCTCCTTCTAGTGGTTAAATTGTTTCTTGAAGGAACCTGCTTTGAAACCAATTGTTGGATTACTGAGAGGGGGGGTGAATGAGAAATAGAGCAATTTAATCATTTTTCACCATAAAATGCAAGTGTTATATCAATGTAGAATTATCATCCAATAGTTGTAGAGTAAATAAACATTGAACAAATGAGAAATCACACACATACACAATACACCAGTGCTTTACGTGGAAACCCAAAGCGAGAGAAAACCACATAATGTTTTTTCTTATATGTCTTTAAGAATTACATTCATTGAAAGAACCAACTTCCTTTGTGACGCAGACCTATCGGCCCTCGGGATCGAGATCCGCTCACATGATCGTTCTATATGCCCTTGATCCGGATCAGCTCTTTTGATTCTCACTGGAATCTGCAAATTATCGATCCACAGGTCCTTTTTCGCAACTCGCAATCTCACGAGTTCACGAGTTGAGACTCCGATTCTTCCTCCTCCAATTCCGCGATATCCAAAATCACGAAATGACTATAGCTCTTACTTTGTCAGTGCCTTCCTTGCGCGACTGTCGGCTAGGCTTATCGTTGGCTCCGCTCGCCTCTCGCGACTTCGCGAGTTCAAAGGTTGAACCTTTGTGCTCTCACTTCACGAATTCCTGATATACGAGAATCAACAGAGTGTTGACCCCTTCCACTAGGTGACATGTGTCCACTCGTCAAATCGTACGGCCCCACCTTGGGATTCCACCATACGTCCACACTCGTACCTCGGCTCTCGGCACTCGTGACCTTTGCAATCGAAAGTATCTCCCTTCGACCGCCGAACCCCCGAGATGTGAAATGTGATGGGGTTCCTGATCCAACGGTCCTCCCATGACCTGGATCCGACGGCTATCCACGCTCTTCATGATTTCCCCTCTCGCGACTTGGAATGCTCTATCTTTGGGCTCTCACCCTGTGAACCTCCGAGACATGAGATCTCTTGATCTCCACCACCTGTCCTCCTCCTAACAGACGACTACGATTCTCTCACGATTTTGGTACTCGCGACTTCGGGACTTTTGGGACGAAAGTCTCGACCTCTTATCCTCCGATATGCCGAAACGAAAAAATATTGACATGTCATCTACGTGGGTCCCACACAAAACTTCTCGCCTTTTTCGGAGTTTCAGACCTTACATCTTCGCGAGTCCTGATCTTGAACTTCTGACTCTCCAACTCACGAAACCCCAAAATGTGATTTCATGGGTAATCCAACAGCCCCTGTTGGTTCAATTCTATGGTCCAATTCGTCCTGAGCTTGCACACAGAAAAAAACCCACCGTAACCTTCTTTCTCTTCTACTCGATCCGACGGTTCTCGAAACTTCGCGAATTCTCCATGGAGAACTTCGACCGTCAATTTCCTGCTTGACAATTTATGCGAAATGAACACGGTATCTCCTTTCAGAACTTGTCCTCCTGCAAAACAATGTCGCTGCGCCTGCTTCTAATACTTCAAGGCACTAGCTCTCTTTGAGCGTCTCTTCACAACTTGAGTCTTCTAAAAGACTCCTGCACGCACTCCTTGCGGCAACTTTTCAATACTTCCAAGTGTTGGATTCTTCGACTCTATGTACCCTCTGCAACAATAGTGCTTCAACAGTTTCGCTCAGGTTGCAAACTCTGAGACTCCTCTCAGCCAGTGCACACTTTGCATGGATCCTGTGCTTAACTTGCACTTCTGTGAGAATGGGAACAATGTTGTTATCCCTCCTGAGCTTTCAGAGATTTATACTTTGAACCCGTCAACACACTTCTTGCGGACAATTTCACTGCACTCCTTGTAGGAAAAATCTTTCTCAGGCAGAGAAACAATTGAAACTCATTCCTTACTCTTCCTCTCTTCAGATTTTAGACATTAAATATGAAATCATACATTCACGCATCAAAGAAAATGCATAACAGAGAGTTACAAACATAAGAATAACATTCAAGCATGCATACACAGAAAGTATTTGAACACCATGAGTCAGAATCAAGCTTCATATATTAATTTCAGAACTTCTATACATGGTTTCTTCTACACAACTCTCTGCTTCTCCTTTTTCTGTGCACTATATTCTTCTTTCATTCTAATGTTACAATGATACACGTGAGGGTGTCTATATCCATTTTCCCTCCACTCCTAAAACTGTCTAATCTAGGAATTCAAGTTTACCTACCTACATTCATTAACTTAAATGCCTCTTAGTCCTTCAGATGAGAGCGAGACTTTCAAGGTTTGATTACAGTTTACAAGTACGCCTTGTTTTAATTGTTTCATTTACGTTTGGCATATCGAACCCCAAAACATTTCAAACATTTTATCATGTTCCAAAATGCGTTGGCGTTTTCCCCACGCTCGCTTGACGCTGGCGATGCTCCTCCATCATACTCCCTCACTTGAAAATTTTCATGGGCTCCTATCCATGAGCTCTCGCACGGTCTATCCATGCCTATGGATCTCTGCTTCATTATCCTAGCTAGCATATTCAACTGGATGTCCCTTCCACTTGACCAAGTATTCAAAATATTCTTTTCTCCTGGTCCTCTTGCTAACTCTTTTGTCCAGTATGCTTTTCATCTGTGGCTTCTCTGCAACTGGCATCTGTTTTGTCCACTGAACCTCTGGTTGTTCATCACCTATTCCTGATCCCTCATCTTTGTATGGGTACAAATCCGAGACATTGAATATCGTTGAAATTCCGATCCCATCGGGTAATTCAATTTCATAAGCATTTGCCCCAAATTTCTTCAAGACCTTACATGGTCCGATCTTCTTCATCTTCAATTTGTTATATGTCCCCTTCGGGAATCTTTCCTTTCTCAGCTGTGCCAGAATAAAATCACCAACCTCAAATTGAAGTTGTCTCATGTGTTGATTTGCTCTTCTTTTATACTCTTGGCTCGAGTTCTGCAATCGCTCCTTCACCTGGCTGTGAAGTTCCTTCATTGCTTCTGCGAAATCCTCTGCACTAGCACTCCTAGTTGCATTATGTTCTAAATCTCTCAATTTAGATACTCCTCTTGGCTGCATCCCATAAACAATCTGGAATGGACTTTTCCCTGTGCTTCTGTTCAATGAGTCGTTATATGCAAATTCCGCCTATGGCAGAATATCATTCCACTGACTGTGGTGTTCTGTCACCAAGCTTCTCAGCAAGTCTCCCAAACTCCTGTTCACAACTTTTGTCTGTCCATCCGTCTGAGGATGATAAGCTAAACTGAATGATAAGTTTTTTCCCAGCTTCTTCAGAAGTGTCCCACGAACTCGGTGTCTCGATACGAAACTATTCTCCTTCATAAGCCGTGAAGTCGAATGACTTCTTTGAAAAATAGATTCGCAATGTGAGTTGTGTCACTAGTTTTCTGACACGGTATGAAATGTACCATCTTAGAAAATCTATATACCACTACAAAGATTGAGTCAAACCCTCTTTGTGTTCTTGGCATCCCCAATATGAAGTCCATGCTTACCACATCCCACGGCCTATCAAGTATGGGTAACGGTTGATAAAAGCCTGCATTATGCCTCTTCCCTTTTGAATGATGACAAATTCTGCATCTGTCCATGAATCTTTTGACGTCTACTCTCATTCCTGGCCAATAATATGACTCATTTAACTTTGAGAATGTCTTATCATGACCGAAATGCCCGGCCAATCCTCCACTGTGTTTCTCCTTCAATAGATTCTCCCTCATGGAGCATTTTGGAATACAAAGTTGACTACCCTTAAACAATAATCCTTCCTGGATCATGTATTTTGTCCATTGACTTCTGTCCCTGAGAATTGGATTCTCAGTTGCTTCATACACCTCTTTAAAATATGGATCATCTCTGTACATGTCCCTGAGATCATCAAAACCCAATGTTTTGACTCTGAACTCATGCAACAACAAAAATTTCCTGCTCAAAGCATCAACAACTTTGTTAGCAGTTCCATAAATATGCTTAGTTACAAAAGTAAATTTCTGCATGTATTCAACCCATTTTACATGTCTTTGATTCAACTTCTCCTGTTGAGTCACAAATTGCAAAGCATGATTGTCACTGTATAAGACAAAGTCCTTCGGGATTAAGTAATGTCTCCATTTCTTCAATGTCTGGATAATAGCATAGAACTCCTTGTCATATGTGGAGTACTTAACTTTTGCTTCATTCAGCTTCTCGCTGAAGTATCCTATCGGCATGTCTTCTTGGCTCAAGACTACCCCTATTGCAAATCCACTTGCATCACATTTTACCTGAAATGTCTTTTTAAAATTCGACAACACCAAAATTGGCTATTCCATGATTTTCTTCTTCAACAAATTGAAGCTTTTCTCCGCCTCTTCTGTCCAGTGAAAAGACTTGTGTCTCTTCTTCACTGTATCCATCATCGGTGCACTAATTCCACTGAAATTCCTGATGAACTTCCTGTAGAAACTAGCCAATCCATGGAAACTTCGAACTTCAAAGATATTCTTCGGTGATGGCCAATTCTTAATTACCTCTGCCTTATCTGGATCCATCCTCAACTTATCTGTAGAAATAGCAAACCCCAAATAAATGAGCTCTGTCTTCATGAATGAGGATTTCTTCATATTTATCAGCAACTTCTCTTGTTGTAGCCTTTTCATCACTGTAGCCAAATGTTTCAGATGCTCTACCTCTATTTTACTGAAAATCAGTATGTCATCCAGATACACAATGACAAATTTTTCGATGAAATCCTTCAGGACTTCATTCATCAATCTCATGAAGGTACTTGGCACATTTTTAAAGCCAAATGACATAACAATCCATTCATACAACCCTTCGTTAGTCTTGAAGGTTGTCTTCCATTCATCACCTTCTCTCATACGAATTTGGTGATAACCACTTTTCAAATCAATCTTCGAAAAAAATTTGGCCCCACTTAAGCAATCCATCAAATCATCCATCCTTGTCAATGGAAATCTGTACCTGATGGTTATCTTGTTGATTTCCCCTAAGTCAGTACACATCCTCCAGCCTCCATCTTTCTTCGAACTAAGCACTGTCGGAACAACACACGGACTCAAGCTTTCTCTAACCAACCCCTTGTCCATTAAATCCTGGACCTGTCTTTTAACTTCTTCATTCTCCCGCGGTGTCAATCTGTACTTTGCCTTGTTTGGTAAACTAGCTCCAGGTATGAGATCAATATGATGACTCACACTTCTGATCGATGGCAACGAACGAGGTAGTTCGTCCACTACTATGTCAACAAACTCTTCCAATAGTTTCTTAACCTCTTCCGGTAAATCATCTACCCTTGTACTTGTTAAAACAATTTTAGGCTTCCTGACCACAATGAATTGTGGTTCTTCCTTCTTCTTAAACTCTGTAAGAAGTTCCTTCCCACTCATGAGAAGTACAGTGTTGTTTACTTCAAGTTTCACCTCTTTGTCCTTAATCGACAACAACATGTGAGTTCTCTCGTTCTTCTCTAGGGTGCATGTGTTCTTTCTCCCATCATGAATCACATTTCTGTCATATTGCCACGGTCTACCCAGCAATAGATGACAAACATCCATAGGAATAACATCACAGAGTATTTCATATTTATACCCTCCTATTTTAAATTCAACTAAACATTGTTTAGTGACATTTACCTGATGTCCTTTTTGTAGCCACGAAACTCTGTATGGGATTGGATGTTCAATAGTCTCTAGATCCATCTTTTCTACCATCTCTGTAGAAACAAGATTATCTGTGCTACCATTGTCCACAATGACTTTGCATACCCTGCCCTTGGTTTTGTAAGCAGTCCAGAAAAGATTGTTTCTTTGCACTGGATTCTCCACCTCCTTCTCTGTCGTTAAGAGAACTTTTCGCATCATCAACGATCTTCCACCTTTAGCATCTTCTGCCTCAAAATTCCACCTCTGTGATTCGGTGATGTGAGTTTCACCACCTTCTTTCTTTTTCTCTAGACACTCATAAGATTTGTGTCCATTCTTTCCACACGTGAAGCATTTCACTACTCCACCTCTTCCTCTTCCTCTACCTCTGGTACGAGGAAAAATGTTTCCATCAGCATACTGACCTTTCTATTCGGTATGTTGTCCTCTCGTGAACTTCCACCTCTCTCATTTTGAGTCTGAGGTTTCTTCCATTCTTCCTTGGGTTTCTAATTTCTATCTTGGGCAACTGATTTGCCTCTGGGTTGACTTTTGCCTCGACCTCTTTGACCTTGTTTTCAGCTCATCTTCTCCTCAGCTTTTAGAGCCATCTAATAAGCATATTCCACCGTTCGTATGGTCATCATGCTCATCTCATCTTGAATGCCATATCTTAGACCATTCATGTACCTAACAACCTTTTCATCATCACTTTCATGATGACCTGCCCTGATGTTCAGCTTGTAGAATTCTTCAGTGTACTCCTTCACTGTCATCATCTTTTGTCTCAAATTCTGCATCCTTCGAAACAAAGTAATTTGGTAATCCCTGGGAATAAATTTTGCCTTTAGCTTTGCGATCATCCTATCCCAACTCTTGATCTTCTGCTTGCGCTTGCAGCGTCTGTCAGCTTGTAGCTCATCCCACTAGAATGTTGCATGTCCTTTCAATCTTGTGACAACATGTTTGACCTTTTTGTCTTCCTCGACATATTCATAGTCAAAATATGTGTCCAGAGCTCTAATCCAGTCTAGAATCTCTTTAGCATCCAGATTTCCTTCATATACTGGAATGCCCATTTTTTCCTTAGCACCCATTCTTGCAACAACCCTAATCAAGCATTCGTTTGCTGCATCTTTTTCTCCTTCGACTTCTTCTCCTTCATGTCTAGATTCATCTTCATTTTCGGAATCACTGACATCTCCAACACCGGCTGTGCACCTCTGTGCTGTCTCCATGTCCTCGAGTCTAGCGCGTATGTCATGCATCTCTCTTTCCATAGCTAGATTTGGTACCTGCCTACCCCGTCCTCTTGGTATTTCACTATCCTCTGGTGTATCAGGTGTTTGTCTATCTCTTCTTCTCGGTGGCATGGCTGAGATTTCCTTTCTCACTTTTCCTATCTGAAATATACAAACAGAGTCAGGCTCTGATACCAATTGACGCAGACCTATCGGCCCTCGGGACCGAGATCCATTCACAAGATTGTTCTATATGCCCTTGAGTTGGATTGGCTCTTCTGATTCCCACTGGAATTTGCAAATTATCAATCCATAGGTGCTTTTTTGCAACTCGCAATTTCACGAGTTCGTGACTTGAGACTCCGATTCTTCCTCCTCCAATTCCGTGATATCCGAAATCACAAAATGACTATATCTCTTACTTTGTCAGCACCTTCCTTGTGCGACCACCGGCTAGGCTTATCGTTGGCTCCTCTCCCCTCTCGTGACTTCACGAGTTCAAAGGTTGAACCTTCATGCTCTCACTTCATGAATTCCCGATATACGAGAATCAACAGAGTGTTGACCCCTTCCACTAGGTGACATGTGTCCACCTGTCAAGTCATGCGGCCCCACCTTGAGATTCCACCACGCGTCCACACTCGTGCCTTGACTGTCAACACTTCGCGACCTTTGCAATCGAAAGTAACTCCCTTCGACCTCCGAACCCCCGAGAGGAGAAATGTGATGGGGTTCCTGATCCAATGGTCCTCCCGTGACCTCGATCCGACAGCTATCCACGCTCTTCTCGATTTCGCCTCTCGCGACTTGGAACACTCTATCTTTGGGCTCTCACCCTGCGAACCTCCTAGACGCGATATCTCTTGATCTCTGCCACCTGTCTTCCTCCTAATGAATGACTACAATTCTATCACGATTTTTCTACTCGTAACTTCGGGACTTTCAGGACGAAAGTCTCGACCTCTTATCCTTCGATATGTCGAAACGGAGAAATTTCGACACGTCGTCTACGCGGGTCCCACACAAAACTTCCAGCCTTTTTCAGAGTTTCATACCTCACGACTTCGCGAGTCCTGATGTTGAACTTCCGACTCTCCAACTCACGAAACCCCAAAATGTGATTTCATGGGTAATCCAACGGCCCCTGTTGGTTCAATCCTACGGTCCAATTCCTTCTGAGCTTGCACACAGAAAAACACCCATCATAACCTTCTTGCTATTCTACTCTATTCGACGGTTCTCGGAACTTCATGAATTCTCCACGGAGAACTCCGACCGTCAATTTCCTCCTTGACAATTTCTGCGAAATGAACACGGTATCTCCTTTCGGAACTTGTCCTCCTGCGAAACAATGTCATTGCGCCTCCTTCTAATACTTCAAGGCACTAGCTCTCTTTGAGAATTTCTTCACAACTTGAGTCTTCTAAAAGACTCCTACACACACACCTTGCGACAACTTTTCAATACTTCCAAGTGTTGGATTCTTCGACTCTGTGCACCCTCTGCAACAACAATGCTTCAACAGTTTCGCTCAGGTTGCAAACTCTGAGACTCCTCTCAGCCAGCGCACACTTTGCACGGCTCCTGTGCTTAACTTGCACTTCTGCAAGAATGGGAACAATGTTGTTATCCCTCCTGAGCTTTCAGAGATTTATACTCTGAACCCGTCAACGCACTTCTTGCGGACAATTTCACTGCACTCCTTGTAGGAAAACTCTTGCTCAGGCAGAGAAACAATTGAAACTCATTCCTTACTCTTTCTCTCTTCAGATTTTAGACATTAAATATGAAATCATACATTCACGCATCAAAGCAAATGCATAATAGAGAGTTACAAACATAAGCATAACATTCAAGCATGCATACACAGAAAGTATTTGAACACCATGAGTCTGAATCAAGCTTCATATATTAATTTCAGAACTTCTGTACAAGGTTTCTTCTACACAGCTCTCTGCTTCTCCTTTTTCTGTGCACTATATTCTTCTTTCATTCTAATGTTATAATGATACAAGTGAGGGTGTCTATATCCGTTTTCCCTCCACTCCTAAAACTGTCTAATCTAGGAATTCAAGTTTACCTACCTACATTCATTAACTTAAATGCCTCTTAGTCCTTCAGACGAGAGCGGGACGCTCAAGGTCTGATTACAATTTACAAGTACGCCCTGTTTTAATTGTTTCATTTACGTTTGTCGTATCGAACCCCAAAACATTTCAAACATTTTATCATGTTCCAAAATGCGTTGGCATTTGCCCCACGCTCAATCGCTCAAGATACTCTTCTTTTGGTGAACTGGCGATGGCCTTCCTTAACCATTTCCAGTTACCTGTGAGATACGACGTTGGCACAGAGCTGCTCACCAATTTCAAACAGACAACAGCGGACCATATCTTTGATCATATCCGAGAGTGGAGATGCCAGAAGAGTTTAATCAAAGTACCAGTCCCACCAACATTCCTGCTTGAGTGGTTCCTTAAGTCTTTGGTCCCACAGTTATCCAAAGACGTCGTGACATCCTTAGTTTTCTCCGAGGAAGATGCCATCATGCAGGCTCAACAATTTGAGCTCATCTATTCTCAGTCTGGTTTATTATACAACATCTTTCCATATGCGCCATGTTCTATACTGGATAAAAATAGACAGAGAGATGGACCACATGCTGATGGTATTGTTGGTTCAGCACAGACCAAGCCCACTAAGCAATTGACAAAATAGTTGCAACAGTTATCCATACAACACATAGCGGCCAACCAAACTACTGCTTTGGCTGCTCCCCCTACCCAAATGTTGGAAGTACACTCCGTGTAGTTGACTAACCCAAAGGCCACCCAACAGCCTGAAAGGAAGAAAAAACAATGAAATAAGGGTAAGGGGGATGAAAAACCCACTGATAATGCTGGCGGGGACAACACGGAAAAATGAAAGGTGAGGTATCCATGCAACTTGTGCGCGAAATACCACCCGACCCATCTTTTTCCTCGACTTGCAGAGGCCCAAAAGTTCGTCACACAACAATAGCAAGCAGTGTTGACTAATCCCTTTCAACATGGGAAAAATCTAACTCAAGCCTCTACAAGCACAGAAGGGGGCAGCCAAGAAACCTGCCCGCCTCCAAACAATCCCTCATCCTCGAACATATATATGGTTAGGGGTGATTCTTTCATATCAACTAGAGCGCACGACTATAGTAAACCAGGAGCTTCTAAGAAGGGTAAAGAAGTTGATCTCCCATCTCTTCCTCTACAGATTGAGAAGACGTTGGGAGAAACAATGACATGCATTCCAAAGGGTGCATTTAGAAAATATTCTCACAACCCAAACGCAAGGGCCACCCATAATTACTCTGTGGTGGAGGATTTATCACAAACCCCTTGTGCGATGTCTTCTTTGGAGGTCCTCCAAAGATGCCCTGCTCAGAGGAAAGCCTTGTTAACCGCTTTGGGCTCTACTGAGACTTGTAATCTGGGCACCATCATGTTAGATACAACCAACTTAAAACCTCATCTGCCTTACCACATAGCATTTCAGATAGTAGTGGCTCATCCCACGAAAATTTTTACTCGAAATATCTTCCGCACGATGGTCGATGAGGGCACCTCGACATGCGTTATGTCGTTAGCATGCTAGAAGGTCATTGGCCAAGCCATTTTGTCTCCATCACCTACTCTCCTCACTGCTTTCGACGATCATTCGTTCTGACCACATGGCATCGTTCCTTCTTTCCCTGTGCAATTAGGAGGGAAAACCATGTGTGTCGAAGTAGAGGTAGTCGATTCTCCCCTCGACTATAATATCTTGTTAGGATAGAGTTGGACTTATGTTATACAAGCTGTGGTTGCTACAGTTTTTCGAGTCTTGTTGTTTCCACACGAGGGTCGGATAGTGACCATTGATCAACTATCTTTCTCCAGACCTGGCCCAGCTTTGGGGGCATCCACGGTCCCGATGATTGATAATCCTCAACCAGGTGTCGTTAACGTAGGAGTTGGTTTGTGCCCGTCCTTGATGGGTACCTTCGATTACCCACCTCCTCACAACGATATCAAATTTATATCTAATCACCATAAGGTTTATATTTTTCAAGTTTCGTTGTTTTGCATGACTGACTTTGAGGATCCTTGGATTCTTCCTTCCCCATCAGCCATGATGGATGAGACAGGGCACCCCGACATGTCCATGCCCTTGTCTATTGCTGAGGCAGTGTACTCTTTAGTCCAGCAAGCTTCAGCTAACCCTGATATGACTCCTCCACAAGAGTTAGATCCACTTCTAGAGCCTATTTGGGCTCAGGGTTCTCTCGCTAACGTCGATTCGTTAGACTTAGTATTTCCTTCTGACGAAGCAGTAATCGAAACAATGACTAGTCCGGACAAACCTTGGGAAGATCTTTATCACAGATCATATTTTCTCCTAGAGTTAAGCCGAATCAAAGCAGGAGAATTCACCATTACCATGACGGGAGATCAACCATGTCCTATTAATCTCTTAGCTACACAGGAAATTTATGCTGAGGGAAATATGGCAACTATCGTTGAAACTATACCCATCAACATCTCCCGAAACCCTGGCATCATGGATAATGTCTTTGTCAGAGCGGATTTCTCCCCCGAAGAAATTCAAATTTACACAGATATTTTCAAAGAATTCTGCGACGTTTTTGCCTGGTCTTATGAGGAAATACCAGATATCGATCTGAAAATAGTTGAACATGAAATCACAACGTATCCTGATGCCAAGCCTGTTCGACAAAAACTTCGTCCAGTCAATCCCAAGAAAGCGACAGCCATCAAGATTGAGGCTGATAAATTGCTAAAGGCAGGTTTTATTTATCCTATCCATTTGACTCAATGGGTGTCAAATCCTGTGGCGATCAATAAAAAAAAAGGCACGATTCGTGTATGTACCGATTTCCGTGATTTGAACAAGGCATGTCCCAAAGATAATTTTCCAACACCATTCATTGACCAGATCATTGATGAATGTGCTGGTTGTGAAGCCTTTTCTTTCATGGATGGTTTTTCGGGATATAATCAAATCCAAATCATACCTGAAGACCAACACAAAATGACATTCATTTGTCTGTGGGGTACATTTGCATATCGTAAGATGCCTTTTGGCCTTAAAAATTCTAGAGCCACATTCCAGCGGGCCATGTCTTTTGATTTTCATGACCTCAAGCATATAGTCGAGGCCTATCTAGATGATTTAGCATCACACTCTCGCAAGCGAACGGATCATCCCACACACCTTAGACTAATCTTCGAACATTGTCTCTACTTTAGGATTTGCTTGAATCCAAACAAGTGTAGCTTCTGCGTAACGTCAGGACGTTTGTTAGGTTTCATCGTATCAACAACAGGGATCATGGTTGATCCTCTTAAGGTGGAGGCAATAATCCAGTTGCCCCCCCATGCACAATCCTACAACTTCAGAGTCTACAAGGCAAGGTGAACTTCTTACGATGCTTCATCACCAACTATGCCGAAATCACCAAGGGCTTTATGCGTTTACTAAAGAAAGATGTTCCTTTTTTCTGGGATGAAGCCGCTCAACACTCTTTCGACGCATTAAAACACACCCTCACAACCGCACCTCTGCTACGACCACCTAACTATAACAAAGATTTCTTATTATATCTGGGTCAACCATTGGCATGGTTTTAGTTCAGGAAAACGATTCATTCTCAGAATACGTGATCTATTACCTGAGCCAAGGCCTCGTAGGACCGGAACTCAATTATTCTCATATCGAAAAACTTGCATTGGCGACAGTTCATGTTGTTCAACGGTTTCATCACTATGTTCTGTTTCGCAAGACCACCGTCATTGCTATCGTGAATCCATTCCAGTACATGTTGACACGATGATTTATAGGCATAAAAATCAGTAGATGGATAGTCATCCTCCAATAATTTGACTTATACTTCGTTTCCGCAAAGTCCAAGTCATTGGTCTTCGCAGAGATTATTTCAGAACTTTCGGTTGAGTCAGGTGACGTTGTGCCTGAGGAATCGTCTATCCAGGGAGATATGTTTTTGATTACATCTTCAGATCCCTGGTACAGAGATATACTTATCTATCTCCAGAATTTGAAATTCCCCACCTCTGTGTCTCATGACGAGCATCGGCGGATACGCCATCAGGCTAAGAATTATCTCATACTCGATGATACGTTGTATCGAAGAGGTGTAGATTGCATCTTACGTCGATGTCTCACTCATGAGGAGGCCATCATCGTGCTCAACGATTGCCATACTGGAGCTTGTGGCGGTCATTTATCTAGGTTGGAAACAACCCAAAAGATTCTATGAGCAGGTTACTTCTGGCTGACACTTATCAAAGATTGTATTGAATCGGTCAAGAAGTTCCATCTGTGCCAAATCTTCTCTCGGAATATGAGGGCACATCCCGCTCCTATGTTTCCTGTCATCACAGTTGGTCCCTTCACTAAGTGGGGGATTGATTACACTACATGCAACCCCCTGTCAGCAAGGGGGCACCGCTATATCATTGTAGCTGTCGACTATTTCACTAAGTGGGTTGAAGCTATGCCAATGTTTAAAGATGATGGAGAGACTGCAACTCTCTTCTTATTCAACCAGATCATAGCAAGGTTCAGTGTCCTGAGAGAGATTGTCACTGACCATGGAAATCACTTTCAAAACCAAATGATGACTGAATTAACATCAAAGCTTGGGTTATGGCAGGATCATTCATCACCTTACTACCCCCAAGCCAATGGGCAGGTGGAAGCTGTAAACAAAACTCTTAAGACTATTGGCTTGGGGGTAGTGCCTGAGGAATCATCTATCCGTGGAAGCTGTAAACAAAACGTTTGTTGCATGCAGGTTATTATCGAACATCTGTTAAGACTACAACCAGTTTCTCGCCTTTTCAACTTGTTTACGAACTGGAGGAAGTCTTGCCCATCGAATGTCAGATCCCATCTCTCAAATTGGAAGTATAGTTATTGCCAGACACTTATCCACTTGAAGAATGGTTAGTACACCTTGAGCAGCTCGATGAGCAGCATCGCGATGTGGTCCTGGCCAACGAAGCTCACAAACATAAGGTCAAGTGTCAGTATGATAGGTCCGTTCGTCCTCGGATTTTCTCTGAGGGCGACCTTGTCCTAGTCTATGACCAAGATAAGGACCCCCTGGGGGCAGGAAAGTTTAAACCCATGTGGTTCAGACCCTTCATTATAAAAGAGGTATTAAAAAAGGGCGCTTATCATTTGTTTGATTTTGAAGGGAATGCTTTGGCGGAGCCTAGAAATGGGCTCTACCTCAAGAAGTATTACTAATAGACAGGTCACTGTGGGTAACTTTCTGTAACATATGTATAGTCTTTGTACTATTACTTTTTAAGTTTCTTTTAAGTGTTATGGATGTGTCATTGATGTTATCTTTCATCAATATGGCAGATGTCAAGTGATTCTGAGGTGTTTGTTGGGTATGCAAATGGTGCTAGTCGACACACGCGGAGGCTTGCCTCCGCAACTTGGGTAATCTTTACACCTCAGGGTCAGTTGTTATCTTTCGGAGGTATATGCTTAGGTGGCACCACAAATAATGTCGCCGAGTATAGTGCAGTTATTGAGTTGCTTCGTGACGCCTTGTCATTGGGTATCTCTCATCTCCAGGTCTATCTCAACGCTCAACTGGTTGTGTCGCAGCTAAACAGAGTATACCGAGTTCATGATCCAACTTTACACCAACGATTCGTTAGGGTACGTCTCTTAAAACAAAACTTTGATTATATTACATATTTTCATGTTCCTAGGAGATTAAACCAAATTATAGATACTCTAGCTAATCAAATTTTAGATTGGCATCTTGCACACATATGAAAGAACATTGACATAAACATGTAAATACATTTTTGCACACAGAATCCATAAAACACAAAAGATAAAAACCATATATAACATCATAAAATAACTAGAGTACATAGATGGATGCAAGCGCCTAAAAAATGGGAATAGTAACGAGTCACCAGGCTTATGCCCTCAAAAAATATATACAAGTAGGTGCTTGTGGCACATAAAAAGTCTAAGTAGGTTCAGGGCCTATGGGCCCTATTATAATCATCCACAGCACAGGCTAAACGCCTAAACAATCGGACCCATGTCCGAGGTGCCCCCACTACATGAGGCTGCATGGATGGCGGCAGGTCCTCTATCTCTGCCATCAGGACTGTGCGAGTGAGCGCAGTGAAGTTCCGCTCAACTAGTTTAAGGACCCTCTCGGCCTCTCTGGCTGGGAGGTTCCCTGCTACTGCTTCTCCCCCAGCGACGGCAGCCGCGGCTTCTGGCCGTGGACGACGCATGTTCCGTGCATAATCGACAGGTTGCACGGGTCCCACATCTACATGCAACAAACGTTTATTCGTCAAATACTCTGGCATACAAAAAAATGATATATATAACAAAAATTACATAAAAATTACATATGCAAACAAAAAAAAAATACAAAGGTGGAGACTTACCCATCTCCCCTCACTCCTCACCAAGAGGCACGGGTATCTCAGGATCTCTAGAAAAATCTATCCCTACATATGGGTAGTCCTCAATCACAGGGATCTGTCATGACAGCCACGCAAAGAAATCATCGTCGAAGGACTCAACGGTCCTTCCACCACCCTGTCGCGGCAGTAATACTACCCATCTACACACTACAGGGAATGAGGCCTGATGTCCTCGTACTACAACCCGAGGACTAAAAATCGGAACTCTCTCAAAAAATAATGAATATAAGATGGTCCCAAACCCGAATTTCCTCTGTGTCCGCTGTCGGCAATCTGTCAATTGCCTCTTCATGCACTTGAGCAGTTTGGTACTCTAGTAAAAAATCTATGCATTCAAGCACTGGATGGCATAGTTCATCTGTGCGCGAGATGCCTGATGCAAGGTTGTTGAGCCGGTAATCCGCCCAATCAGTAACAATATAGTCTGCAGTGCTAAGCTAGTA
>JZKD02S1871617.1:370164-395078 GCA_000966675.3 Picea glauca
ACTCGTTAAAATGGTTTTGAATCGACATCTAATCGGTGCTAGTTTATCCCTTTTTCGAACCGACTAGACTATCTTCGAAAAAGGTACCCCAACGGAGTCTCCTTTTATGCTTTTTTAGACTCTCTAAATATGAAAAACCACCGAGCTTACCTTCTCTGGGCTCATTAAACTTACATCGAAGGACATTACCATTGTCTGTTTTATCAACCGCATTTGCATACCTTATCCACCAGCCTTGTGACAGTTTGTTTCTGCGTCTTAACACCTTTGGCCGCCGAAGGATTTTCCCCGAGTATCATTTTACCAGAACATCAGTCTTGTCCTCGTGCCTTGAGATTGTATGTTTGCAATACTCATTCCTCCATTGTAACGTAATATTCCTTTATTCTTTTTCCAAAATTATCGAAAATAACAAAAAAATCAAATATACCCCAAAAAGAGGATGGGAAAAGTATTTTCTTTATTGGCAACATAATGAGTCTCCCTTGGATAAATCACATCTGTCTGTTTGTTCATCAGACTATGGGATGTAGTACGACCTTAAGAAGCTTTTCTCGCTATATAGAGTTGTGTCCTCCACCGTTTGGTTATTCTTCCAAACATATGGAGAGTTTGCGTTGCATCCTTCTTCGTAGACTTATGATTAACATATATGCTGCCTAAGTCTCATCACTTGTCGTACTATTGTCCAAGGGAAGTTTTTCACTAAGCCTAAGTTGACCCCTCTGCAATATGTCTCTTGTCTGCATACCCAGCCATCTTGAACGTCCAATCAAGTCCTTGTTCAAAATCACTGAAGCCTTCAGTCCGATCATCAATATTATCAAGTCCATGACCGACGAGCCATCAAAGACCTCTGGGTAGTGTAGTCGTACACTCATATTACACTCCTACCCAAGTTTTGGAAGATTTTGAAGTTGTTTCTCGAGCCCTGAAGTCCAGCCATCAGGCCGAATCAGCTTCTAGAATATGGATACTCTATATCTTTTTGATTTCGAGATGTAGCTCTACTGTGTATTATTTGCAACTACTCTTTACAGTTATTTGACATGGATCTATAGTGTATTTGATTGGTAGCCATGGTTCTATTTTATCCCGAGCATGGGTATGCCCGCCTCAGTGAGACATTTTTTATTTTGCAGACGACACCTCTTGGTTCCTGATCCTTGGGCTTAATCGTTCGACACATCAGTAAAGATTGGTAATGTATTTCAGCCATCAGATGATCTTCTGACCTCACACATTAGGGGGCATCTGTTATAACCCTAAATTTCACCACACATGCTTACCTGGCATCGGGCCAACTCATATCCCTTCTTTGCCAAAACTCTGCTGAACAACTCTTTGAAAATCCTCTTGTGTAAAGGTCCACGCACCCTAACCCATTTTTGCATGCGTGTATATGCTGGATGACTCACAATAGCCCGCGTGTACCTACCAAAGCATGAAAAAGGAAAGTTGTCGATAGAACAAAAAGCTATGGGTCAGTTAACTGAAACTCCTGGCCATGCATGGCTGAGGGTTCATCCAAAACCCTAGCTCCTTCTAGCCTATAAAAAAAGGGGTAGGGGTACCATTTGGAGGAGGAAAAAATATAGTGAATAAACTCTGCCCATTTACGTAATCCATTGTCCCAACCCTTTAGCCTTTCCTCATGCCAAAGGATATTTAACGCAAAGCAGTTGAAAGACAGAAGAAGAGGAGCCCAGGATCAGGTTCAAGGAGCGGTGGTCGGTCTCAGCTTTTGTAAGTAGATTCACTTTAAGTAATAAAAAGAATGTTTTTCCCGTCCCAATTCATGAATTGTCCATGGTTTGATTAGTTTATGCTTGATTTCTAACCCTTGAGTGTAGAAGTAGCATGCATGCATATTTGTTGTTTGTCTTGAGTGCAGGTTATCTTTGGAAGGAGCATTGCGAACAAGTAGTCAAGCACAACGGAGGATCGACATCGAACGCCGGTAATAAGGTAGGTGGTCCTTTTCCATGCATTTACTGAGAAAAAGGAATTTAAATCTTGGGATGTAGGTAAAAAAGTAGTTTCTATTCGGTCAAATCTGCATGCAAGTCTGACCCTAGTTTGCTAGTCCGTAGGGTGTTTTTCCCAACAACAGTACATGTCCCTGAGATCATCAAAACCTAGTGTTTTGACTCTGAACTCCTGCAACAACAAACATTTCCTGCTCAAAGCATCAACAACTTTGTTAGCAGTTCTAGAAATATGCTTAATTACAAAAGTAAAGTTCTACATGTATTCAACCCATTTTACATGTCTTTGATTCAACTTCTCCTATTGAGTCACAAATTGCAAAGCATGATTGTCACTGTATAAGACAAACTCCTTTGGGATTAAGTAATGTCTCCATTTCTTCAATGCCTGGATAATAGCATAGAACTCCTTGTCATACGTGGAGTACTTCACTTTTGCTTAATGCAGCTTCTCGTTGAAGTATGTTATTGGCCTATCTTCTTGGCTCAAGACTGCCCCTATTGCAAATCCACTTGCATCACATTTTACCTTAAATGTCTTTTTAAAATCCGGCAACACCAAAATTGGTTGTTCCATGATTTTCTTCTTCAACAAATTGAAGCTTTTCTCCGCCTCTTCTGTCCAGTGAAAAGACTTGTGTATATTCTTCACTGTATCCATCATCGGTGAACTAATTCCACTGAAATTCCTGATGAAATTCCTGTAGAAACTAGCCAATCCATGAAAACTTCAAACTTCAAAGATATTCTTCGGTGATGGCCAATTCTTAATTACCTCCCCCTTATCTGGATCCATCCTCAACTTATCTGTAGAAATAACAAACCCCAAATAAATGAGCTCTGTCTTCATGAATGAGGATTTCTTCATATTTATCAACAACTTCTCTTGTTGTAGCCTCTTCATCACTGTAGCCAAATGTTTCAGATATGCTACCTCTGTTTTACTGAAAATCAGTATGTCATCTAGATACACAATGAAAATTTTTTCGATGAAATCCTTCAGGACTTCGTTCATCAATCTCATGAAGGTACTTGGTGCGTTTGTTAAGCCAAACAGCATAACAATCCATTCATACAGCCCTTCGTTAGTCTTGAAGGTTGTCTTCCATTCATCACCTTCTCTCATACGAATTTGGTGATAACCACTTTTCAAATCAATCTTCGAAAAAAATTTGGCCCCACTTAAGCAATCCATCAAATCATCCATCTTTGACAATCGAAATCTGTACCTGATGGTTATCTTGTTGATTTCCCTCGAGTCATTACACATCCTCCAGCCTCCATCTTTCTTCGGACTGAGCACTTTCGGAACAACACACGGACTCAAGATTTCTCTAACCAACCCCTTGTCCATTAAATCCTAGACCTGTCTTTTGAATTCTTCATTCTCTTGCGGTGTCAATCTGTATGCTACCTTGTTTGGTAAACTAGCTCCAGGTATGAGATCAATATGATGACTCACACTTCTGATCGATGGCAACGAACGAGGTAGTTCGTTCACTACTATGTTAGCAAACTCTTCCAACAGTTTCTGAACCTCTTCTGGTAAATCATCTACCCTTGTACTTGTTAAAACAATTTTAGGCTTCCTGACCACAATGAATTGTGGTTCTTCCTTCTTCTTAACCTCTGTAAGAAGTTCCTTCCCACTCATGAGAAGTACAGTGTTGTTTACATCAGGTTTCACCTCTTTGTCCTTAATCGACAACAACATGTGAGTTCTCTCATTCTTCTCTAGGGTGTATGTGTTCTTTCTCCCATCATGAATCATATTTCTATCATATTGCCACGATCTACCTAGCAATAGATGACAAACATCCATAGGAATAACATCACAGAGTATTTCATATTTATACCCTCCTATTTTAAATTCAACTAAACATTGTTTAGTGACATTTACCTGATGTACTTTTTGTAGCCACGAAACTCTATATGGGCTTGAATGTTCAATAGTCTCCAGCTCCAGATTTTCTACCATCTCTGTAGAAACAATATTATCTATGCTACCACTGTCCACAATGACTTTGCATACCCTGTCCTTGGTTTTGCAAGTAGTCCGGAAAAGATTGTTTCTTTGCACTGGGTTCTCCACCTCCTTCTCTGGCGTTAAGAGAACTTTTCGCATCATCAATGATCTTCCGCCTTCAGCATCTTCTGCCTCAACATTCCGCCTATGTGCTTCGGTGATGTGAGTTTCACCACCTTCTTTCTTTTTGTCTGGACACTCATAAGATTTGTGTCCATTCTTTCCACACATGAAGCATTTCACTACTCCACCTCTTCCTCTTCCTCTACCTCTGGTACGAGGAAAAATGTTTCCATCAACATACTAACCTTTTTGTTCGGTATGTTGTCCTCTCTGTGAACTTCCACCTCTCTCAGTTTGAGTCTGATGTTTCTTCCAGTATTCCTTGGGTTTCTGATTTCTATCATGGGCAACTGATTTGCCTCTGGGTTGACTTTTGCCTCGGCCTCATTACCTTGTTTTTGTCTCAGCTTCTCCTAAGCTTTTAAAGCCATCTGATAAGCATATTCCACCCTTCGTATGGTCATCATGCTCATCTCATCCTGAATGTCATATCTCAGACCATTCATGTACCTGACAACCTTTTCATCATCACTTTCACGATGACCTGCCCTGATGTTCAACCTGTAGAATTCTTCAGTGTACTCCTTCACTGTCATCAGCTTCTGTCTCAAATTTTTCATCCTTCAAAACAAAGTAATTTGGTAATCCCTGGGAATAAATTTCACCTTCATCTTTGCGATCATCCTATCCAAACTCTTGATCTTCTGCTTGCCTTTGCAGCGTTTGTCAGCTTGTAGCTCATCCCACCACAATGTTGCATGTCCTTTCAATCTTGTGACTGCATGTTTGACCTTTTTGTCTTCCTCGACATCTTCATAGTCAAAATATGTGTCCATAGCTCTAATCCAATCTAGAAGCTCTTTAGCATCCAAATTTCCTTCATATACTGGAATGCTCATTTTTGCCTTAGCACCCATTCTTGCAACAACCCTAATCAGGCATTCGTTTGCTGCATCTTTTGCTGTGACTTCTTCTCCTTCATGTCCAGCTTCATCTTCATTTTCGGAATCACTGACATCTCCAACACCGGTTGTGCGCCTCTGTGCTGTCTCCATGTCCTCGAGTCTAGCGCGTATGTCATGCATCTCTCTTTCCATGGCTAGATTTGGTACCTGCCTACCCCTTCCTCTTGGTATTTCCCTATCCTCTGGCGGATCGGGTGTTTGTCTGTCTCTTCTTCTCGGTGGCATGGCTAAGATTTCCTTTCTCTCTTTCCCTGTCTAAAATATACAAACAGAGTCAGGCTTTGATACCAATTGACACAGACCTATCGACCCTCGGGACCGAGATCCTCTCACAGGATCATTCTATATGCCCTTGAGCAGGATCAGCTCTTCCGATTCCCACTAGAATCTGCAAATTATCGATCCACAGGTCCTTTTTCGCAACTCACAATCTCACGAGTTCACGAGTTGAGACTCCGATTCTTCCTCCTCCAATTCCGCAATATCCGAAATCGCGAAATGACTATTGCTCTTACTTTGTCAATGCCTTCCTTGTGCGACCACCGGCTAGGCTTATCGTTGGCTCCTCTCACCTCTGATGACTTTGCGAGTTCAAAGGTTGAACCTTCGTGCTCTCACTTCACGAATTCCCGATATACGAGAATCAACAGAGTGTTGACCCCTTCCACTAGGTGACATGTGTCCACCCGTCAAATCACGTGGCCCCACCTTGAGATTCCACCACGCATCCACACTCGTGCCTCGGATCTCGGCACTTCACGACCTTTGGAATCGAAAGTAACTCCCTTCGACCTCCGAACCCCCAAGACGCGAAATATGATGGGGTTCCTGATCCAACGGTCCTCCTGTGACCTCGATCCGACAGTTATCCACGCTTTTCGTGATTTGGCTTCTCGCGACTTGGAATGCTCTATCTTTGGGCTCTCACCCTGCGAACCTCCGAGACGTGAGATCTCTTGATCTCTGACACCTGTCCTCCTTCTAACGGATGACTGTGATTCTCTCACGATTTCGCTACTCGCGACTTCGAGACTTTCGGGAAGAAATTATCGACCTCTTATCCTTCTATATGATGAAACGGTGAAATTTTGACACGTCGTCTATGCGAGTCCCACACAGAACTTCCCGCATTTTTCAGAGTTTCAAACCTCGCGACTTCGCGAGTCCTGATGTTGAACTTCCGACTCTCCAACTCATGAAACCACGAAATGCGATTTCGTGGGTAATCCAACGGCCCCTATTGGTTCAATCCTACGGTCCAATTCCTCCTAAACTTGCACGCAGAAAAACACCCATCATAACCTTCTTGCTCTTCTACTCGATCCGATGGTTCTCGGAACTTCGCGAATTCTCCATGGAGAACTCCGACCGTCAATTTCCTCCTTGACAATTTCTGCGAAATGAACACAGTATCTCCTTTCAGAACTTGTCCTCCTGCGAAACAATGTCTTTGTGCCTCCTTCTAATACTTCAAGGCACTAGCTCTCTTTGAGCATCTCTTCACAACTTGAGTCTTCTAAAAGACTCATGCACGCACTCCTTGCGACAACTTTTCAATACTTCCAAGTGTTGGATTCTTCGACTCTGTGCACCCTCTGCAATAGCAGTCCTTCAACAGTTTTGCTCAGGTTGCAAACTCTGAGACTCCTCTCAGCCAGTGCACACTTTGCACGACTCTTGTGCTTAACTTGCACTCCTGCGAGAATGGGAACAATGTTGTTATCCCTCCTGAGCTTTCAGAGATTTATACTCTGAACCCGTCAATGCACTTCTTGCGAACAATTTCACTGCACTCCTTGTAGGAAAACTCTTGCTCAGGTAGAGAAACAATTGAAAATCATTCCTTACTCTTCCTCTCTTTAGATTTCAGACATTAAATATGAAATCATACATTCACGCATCAAAGCAAATGCATAACAGAGAGTTACAAACATAAGCATAACATTCAAGCATGCATACATAGAAAGTATTTGAACACCATGAGTCTGAATCAAGCTTCATATATTAATTTCAGAACTTATGTACATGGTTTCTTCTACACAGCTCTTTGCTTCTCCTTTTTCTGTGCACTATATTCTTCTTTCATTCTAATGTTACAATGATACAAGTGAGGGTGTCTATATCCGTTTTCCCTCCACTCCTAAAACTGTCTAATCTAGGAATTCAAGTTTACCTACCTACATTCATTAACTTAAATTCCTCTTAGTCCTTCAGACGAGAGCGCGACGCTCAAGGTCTGATTACAATTTACAAGTACACCTTGTTTTAATTGTTTCATTTACATTTGGCGTATCGAACCCCAAAAAATTTCAAACATTTTATCATGTGCCAAAATGCATTGGCATTTGCCCCACGCTTGCTTGACACTGGTGATTCTCCCACATCACTTTGTTTTCCAGTTGCAACTCGAAGGGGGATCCAACCCCCCAGTTTCTCAGGCTACAACCCGAGGAAGCTCCAACTCCCCAATTCTCTGGCTACAACCAAAAGGAGGATAAAACCCCCTATGTTCTCTGGCTACAACCGGAAGGTGGCTACAACCACCTATCCTTGCCCCGTCCAACCTCCTTGACGTATAAGTAGAATGATGTAACCACTATCACACTATCACTGTGAGATATATTGTTTTAAACTTGTACCAATCAGCCTGCACAAACAACCTGTATCAATAACCTTAACCATGCATCAACCATGCATCAAACTGTACCTCAACCTGTAATCAACTTGTATCATAAAAAAGTGCATTAACCATGCACCAACCTGTACCAAACAACCTATAATCAACCTGTACCATAAACAAGTGCATAAACCATGCACCAACCTATACTTCAACTTGTACCATCAACGAGTGCATCAACCATGCACCAAACCTGTATGAATAACCTGTCACAACAACCTATCCAAACAACCTATCCCAAAAACCTATCTCATTAATCTTATCAACCAAATCAGGTCTACTCACCAAGATCAATCACCAAGACAACTCTCAAAGATGTGCATCAACCAAGCATAACACAACAACTCATAATCTTCACCACGATCAATATGATCTTGTAATAATATACCAATACAAGTATGCTACATCATCCATAAAACATGTGTCAACAATGCTACTAACACGTGCCTCCAACCATGTAGCAAGTATGTACCAATCATGTATCAAATACTCATAAACTATGACTCATCAAGATGTACCAACATCATACACTATACACCTCATGTATGTGCCACCTCATCAACTACTTGTCTGAACTATGTACCCAACATGTACCTCAACCAAAATCCCTCATCAATTTCATCAACCAAATCTGGTTTGTAACTCTATAATAGACCTGGTGTATATGATCACATACCTTGTTGAATTATGGCTTATTCTAGAGAGCAAACTTGTAGAGCGTGCCCCACACAGAATATTTGTTGTATGGATCTGAAAATTGTACACAAAATACTATAGACTGTATGATAACCAACACATTTGGTCTTACAAAATTTGGATCTATTATGAAGAAGTTATGATGTTTTTACCCGAAACACTTGTTTTAGACTAGTTTCAGGACTAGCCACAAACCCTTTTTTCGACGAAGTGTAACTCCAAAAATACAATGACCCACAAGCTAAAATTTGTACCAAAGATACTTGGATATGTTTCCTCAATGACCTCCCAATTTCACGGTCTGAATCATTCTATAAAAAACAATTATTGTGAAAATGATGAGATGGCCTATAAATAACATACCTTAGAAAGATTCATCAAAAGAATTTATCCTCCCTTGAATTTTGACCTTCTTTACTTCACCTTCCCTCTGAAATTCATCTTAGATATCCTTTGGTTACCTCAGTCACTTGTAGATATTCAATATGCTCAAGTGTCTTTAAAATGAGAAAGCATTTCCTCTTATTTATACTTTCATGTAGCTTCCTCAAGGGGTTACCTCTTAACCATCTTAACCCACTTTCCTTATTTTAGGGTTAACCCACTTCTAACCACTTGTCTCCTTAGTAATTTATCCATTAAATTTATTATTCAAATAATTTATTTTTTATCCACTTTGATTTATAGTACACTCATCACTTCACTTTATTATTTAAATAATTTCTTCTTTCCAAACACTTTGACTACTTTGACTTTTTGGGGCTTCTAGATGACTCTTGAGGGTTTTCCAACTTCACATGGGCATAACTCTCTAATCGTGATGAGTTATGTGATGTTACACATACCACTGAAAATGGCATGACATGTACTATCCATATAGAATATTCTTGCCTTCAAATATATTAAAAACCATACCATTATCCATCAAACAAACTTGGGTCCATTACCCAAACCTGGGTTCTCCAACTTCTCATGGCCATAACTCTCTAACCATGAGGATTTATGTGACGTTCCACATACCACCGGAAATGGAATGACATTAACTAACCATGTAGAATAGTTTTACCTTCAAATATATTAAAACTCATACTGTTATACATCAAACAAACTTGGGTCCATTACCGAAACCTTTGTGCTACCGAAATTTTCCTCTAGACTTTATCCAAGGTTTGACATCAATATACAATATCACTATCCAATGGTTGAAATAAATGAAAACCAACAATCCATACCAACTGTCCATCAACCTAAGCCAACTATCTGACAGTTATTGCAACATAGGAACGTGAAAGTATTATCGGAAAGACGACAAGGATGCCATCGAAATTGTGAATTATGGTCAACGGCCTATGTCAGTATGGTGATGATCTAGAGAGAATATTTCATCGAAAATCCTATGATATGACACAATGGATTCGCCAAATGCACAATTCCTTGGTTGGCAACATCCATTAGAGTGGCAATGCATGAGAGCTCCAAGTCCTCTAAAAAATTGGACGAAATAAAGAAAATCATCCATTATAATACTACCGTGCCATCGATGACGAATTAGGCATTAAAGCTCTGACGTCAGTATAATAAATTAAAAAAAAAAAATTCTAATTTTAGTAGGCATAGGAAGTAGATAGATGTATTAGATTGAGAAGTCGAATAGGTTGAGCCATATGTAGATGACAATGTTCTCAATATATGATGATATGGATGATTAGGATTAGGGTTTCTATTGTTGCATAAAATCCTAATCTAAGCTTGTTAGAGATTCCACATCTAAAAATGCATAGTCACACTTAAGAAATACATGTTTTTCCTTTAGATTGTAATTTATTCCCTTGTGCAAAAATGCATGCTAGGCTTCACTAAAATGTGCACCTAGATCTTAACACACCTACAATTTGAGTGATTCAAGTTTGTGAAGGTATATTAGATAACTTTACACCTGTCTAAATATTTAAACTTTCATTTTCAAACACAAAAGTGGCTGCTGTGTAAAAGGGGAAAATTCTACCTTGTAAATTGAGAGACCAAAATAGTAGAAAGTGTCCTAATAGAAATGCACACCCATGCTTCTATATAGATCCAAATTTAGTTATCTAATTTTTGGGTTGAAGTTAATAATATTCCAAATCTATATATTTCATCCAAAGTGCATTTTAAAACGACCAAGGACTTCTACCTTGAACCAAGATTCAAGACCTTTTATAAAATGGAGGGTAAAACCATATTACCATACAATGAATTTCTAAGACTCATATGACCTCCAAATTGAGTCATTCGAATTGTGGAATTTGTATTTGATCATTTTACATATATTCATACTTTAGTTGTGTATTTTTAAACCTAAAACCCTCTAGTGTGCATAGAGGATAAAAGTTTCCTTATAAATGCAAAAAAATGCATAAAATGCATGGAAATATGGCATGATGAAAAATGCACTCCCTAGGAAGAAACATCCATGTATGGTGTTGGTAATTTACAAGTTACAAGACTGTGGATTTGTTGTCAACCCTAAATATTGTATACTAGGGTGATTTGTGCTTGGAATTTAGTAAAGGGTTGAAATATAAATGAATATTTGGAAACTGTACAAAAACAATAACTAAAGTGGAAAAATGAGTACTAAATACCTATTTCCATGAGATCGATGAGGTAGGCGCTTGTACAACCACATCAAACAAAGGCTATTTATTAGTTGAATTTCCATTGTGAAAATCTACAGAAATCATTAGAGAATACAAGGTTATATGACTGAATAATAATTAAATAAATAAAAAAACATATCGACATGTACGAGACAATAGAAAGACTAAAATGGAATACATGAATGAGAAAAATACTTGTTTTTATTTTTAAACTGTAATTTATGCATTTCTTCATAAATGCATGCCAAACTTCACAAAAATGCAAGCCTAGGTCTTTACACACCTGCAATTTGAGCGATTCACCTTTCTGAGGAAGTCTTAGATAATTTTACGCCTATATACATATTTAGATTTTCATTTGAAAAGATAAAAGTGGTTGTTGTGTAATAGAGGAAAAGTCTACCTTGTAAATTGAGAGACCAAAATAGTAGAAAGTGACCTAATGGAAATGCACGCCCATGCTTCTATATAGCTCCAAATTTAGTGATCCAATATTTTGGGTGAATTTAATAACATTCCAAATATATATTTCATCGGGAGTGAATTTTAAAAAGATTAAGGACTTCTACCTTGAACCAAGATTCAAGACCTTTTGTGAAATGGAGGGTAAAACTGTCTTATTGTAAAATGAACACCTAAGACTCATATGACCTCCAAATTGAGTGGTTCAAATTATGGATTTTATCATTTTACATCTATTCATACTTTGGTTGTGCATTTTGCAACCTAAAATCCTCTAGTGTGCATAAAGGATAAAAGTTTCCTTGTAAATGAAAAACAAATGCATAAAAATGCATGAAAACATGGCATGATGAAAAGTTCATGCCCTAGGAAGAAACATCCATGTATGGTGTTGGTAATTTACAAGTTACAGGACTGCGGATTTGTTGTAAACCCTAAATACTATATACTAGGGTGATTTGTGCCTATAATTTAGTAAAGGCTCGAAATATACATGAATCTTTGGCAATTGTGCACACACACTAACTAAAGTGGACAAATGAGATTTGACTACCTATGTCCATGAGCGCGATGAGGTAGGAGCTTGTAAAACCACATCACACATAGGCTAGTTGTTAGTTACATTTCCATTATGAATACCTGCATAAATCATCATAGAATACAAGGTTATATGACTAAATAATCACTAGTACATATTGGAAAAATTGTGACATTCTATTTGCGACGTTATGGACCAAATTGGCCATATTGTCAAAAAATAGGGGAAATTTAAATTTTTTTCTCCATATTGCCCGATAACGTCACTATTGAGACATACTACTAAAACTGTCGCTCTTGCGACGACTAAATTTTTTTGTCTCTCTTGCGACGTTGGTGAAATATTCATCGCACTTGTGACGTTGTGGACACTGGGTTTTCCCCACCCCAATGGTCACCTAGTATTTGACCAAGTCAACTTAGACTTGGTAAACTATCGTCGAAATTGCGCCATTATAAAATCTATAAATATGTTTCATTTTACGGATGTTGCAACAAGTTTTCTATAATAACAACATTTCAAAAAGGGTATAAGTCAGTCTTTTTGGCGAACAAAAAACAGGTACTTTTTTCAGTGTATGTCTATGGTGAAGAATGTCAAAAAACATTAGAGGTGGGAAAATAATTAAAGAGGGTGAAAAGGGTGATGGTAAAGGTTATTTCCCTTGCAAAAATTGTTGTACTATACGTCCTGAAAGAGTTTAATAGCAACAACTAAAAAACATTGTAGAAAATATGGGCACATGGACAGGGGATCAAATGAATATCGTCCCATGGTAATTAGCTATATATATATATATATTCATTATCTATTTTAATATTTATTGTATTCTCAAACTTTTATATTGTTTTATACATGCACTAATTTTTCATGAATGTTTGTAATTATAAAGTTATATTTGCCCCGTAACTTTATGCACAAAGCACCAAGTAGTAGAAGAAATGATGTTGTACAAGATGATGAACTTGAAGCAGATAATGAAGATCAAGTTAATGATCCCATGGAAGTAGATGACAATAATAAAATAGTTCAAGATGATGGGACAAATCAAATGATCCAAGACTTATTCGTTCATCTAGATGAGGATCATGGGGATAGTAGTGATGGTATTTATGATAAACCTCTGATTGAAAAGGAAAATAAAAGACTTTATAAAGGGTCAAGAGAAAATATTATCTCCACTACATTGTTGTTGATGAACTTAAAGGTTACAAATCATTTGTAGATCACTTGTATGACACAGATCCTAACGTATGTAATATGTTTAATCACATCTACATAAAGGTTGACTTTTCCCCAGTTCTTTTAGTGTTAATTAATGTGTAAAATAAAAATGCAATATTTACAATTACTATTCTTTACATTAACTATTTTTTTTTATGTTTTAGATTGTTAGGTGAATTTTTGTTACCCTCATCAAATATTTTACCTCGCACATATCGATAATTACATGCCATTATGAAAGACATTGGAATGGAGTATCAAAGTATAGATGCATGTCTTGATGATCATATTATATATTATGGACAACATGTGTTGAAAAACAATTTCTCGGTATGTGGTATCAGTATATATCGAACTGATCAAGTAACAAAAATGGTCCCTCAAAAGTTTCTCTGGCATATTCCCATAATTCCACATTTGCAGCGACTATTTAGGTGTCAAAGCATAGCACAGTTTATGGATTACCATGCACAAAAGAGAATTGAAGATGGTGTTCTTTGAATTCCTGCAGATGGTTATGAATTTAAGGAAATTGTTGTAGAATGACCATAATTTACAGATGAACCTCGTAATGTTAGGCTTTCTGATGCAGACCCCCCATCCTCTCCTCGGGGTTGCGCGACCTCTTGTTCTAAGATATTCAGTTTTGAACCGAATTGGCTCTCTGAGACCATAATGGTATCATTTGTGAATTAACACATGTCCTCTCAACCCTCTAGCGCAGGTTCTATGGCACCCACGACCTCTTTCTGCAACTGTTGAACTCTCAAGTTTCAGGTACTAGCTCTTTTCTCGTTAGCCCCTTGTCGGATGTGACCTCGGGATAGGTCCTTGCGTAAACGCAAGATTTCAGGCATGCCCAAGAGTGGTTTGGGATAAACCTCTTTTCTCCTTCCATACGCGATCATAGATCTCCATGATCTGTCGACACGTAGCTCCCTTCCAAGTCAATGACTCTAGTTAATTCCAGCTCTCCGACCTTTGGGAGTTTCAAATCTCAACTCTCACTTCCTTCTCAGTAACTATCTTCCAGAGTGAAAGATTTGTTCACACCTGTCACTTCAGATGTGTGACTACAATTTCCTCCGCGAGTCTGTCCTTCGAGATTTTTAGTTATCAAACTCTCGTTCAACTACTTTCTTCTAGAGCGATTTTCCTCAGAATGGTAGATCATTTGCCACGCATCCCCTTCAATCGATGGTTCTACTCCCACTTCGGGACTTTAGCCTCCTCAACCAAATCAACGGTCCTTCAACCTCCTCCTCGATCAACGATCGATATATCCTTCAGGACTTCGACGGCTTCATCCTCTATTTTCCCCAGAGTGCTCTATACCCAGAGTTCTATATCTAGCGCCACCCATCCACTTTCAAATCAATGTTTGTCATCCACTTCAGGACTTCGGCCTTCGACGATTTCAAATCTCAACAACCAAAAATATCTGGAGTGAATCCTTCCAAAGTGTCAGATCCTCTGACACCTGTCCTCCTTGATCCAACAACTGTTTAACAGAGTGAATATCCATCCTCCACGCATCCCCTCATATATCAACAATCCATGTTGTTTCTTTCAGATCAATGACCCTTAGACATTTCAGGCTTTGGCGCTTCAGGACATTCTGAAACACAACTTCATAAAATCCCCAGAGTACGATCCTCCAAAGTTGACAATCTGGTGACACTTGTCCAATCCAGATCAACGACACCCAGTTGCTTCGGCTGCTTGGGCTTCGACGATCTCAAATATCAACTTCTCCTTCGCTTTTCTCCTAGAGTTCACGATCTTTCTCCACATACCCTCTGGATCTGACGGTCTAGATTCTCTTCGACCCTTTGGCTCTTTGGTGCTTCGTCTCTTCGACGCTTTGGCTCTTCATCTCTTCGATGCTTCGGCTCTTCAGTGCTTCGGCTCTTTGTCACTTCGGCTCTTTGAATCTTCGACACTTAGTCTCTTTGTCTCTTCGGCACTTCGTCTCTTCAGCACTTCGACTCTTCAGTGCTTAGGATCTTCGTCTCTTCGGCGCTTCAGCTCTTCGACACTTCGACTCTTTGGCTCTTCAGCGCTTTGGATATTCATCTCTTCAACGCTTTGGCTCTTCAGTGCTTCAGGTTTCATATATTCATCACTTTTATCTTCGTCTCTTCGGTGCTTCGGTCTTTGAGAGTTTCAAACTCCTATACCCTCATTTCTCCTAGAGTGCTTTCACTTGAAAACTCAAATATTTTTCCACCTGTCACCCTGGATGACGGACGGTCCCTGTTCACTTCAGGACTTCAGCACTTTCAAAAGTCTACTCTCCTACGTACACAAGGGTTAACTCTCATGCACTTACCTTCGTATCCAACGGTTGTTGGTCCTTCGCACTCAGATCCAACAGATGGGATCTGCTCCTCTCCTCTACGCTTCCTTCATTCACTAGATGCTAATCTAAGGGTCCAGGATCCCTTACGGTTGTTGTCGTTCCTCCTCCTGAGAATTTGATTTCTTCAAACTTAGGATATTTTCTAAATGTTCAAAGGTTTCAAACTTTTCCCCTCCTGCAAGTCCTTCTCTTGGATCTCGCCTACACTCCTGAAAAATGTTATCTCTTCTAAGATTTTGGACTTGGAATAAGTTTATCTCCTACTCACTCCTTGTGTTATCTCTTCTTATATTTTCAATTTACTCAGTCTCCTAAAGGTCTCGGCCCTTTTGTTTCCTTTCAAAGGAAAATTTTGTGCCCTCCTGACAACCTTCTGCTCAATGCATGCCATGCTGAGCATTTTCTACAGAGTGTTCAACAACTCTCTGAGTATCTTCCTCTGATACTCTTCTCCCTGAACTCAAAAAAGATTTCTCTCTGTGCACACTTGCACTCGCTTGATGCCCTCCTGGCAGAGCTCTACAGATTTCTTAGTAACTATGTTTCTCTCTGAACTCAACACAGAGTTCTTCCTATGCACTCCTTGCACTTTTGATGATGAAGGTTCAACAGTATCTCTCCTGAGCTTCTCTGAGGTTAAATCACCTCTGTCAACGCACTCCTTTCACTAAAAAAAAAAAACAAGAGAAGCGATTGAAACTTATTCATTTCTTCACCAGTTCATACATTCAAAACATGACGACATATAAAAGCATAACAATGAATGCAAATACATAAACGCATAGAAAGTTCATATGTAGGAAAAAATGGTTTCTTTCTATTAATATGAATGTCCGATTACAATATGTGCAGGTTGGACTGTAATAGAGTCTCATATCTCTCAAAACAAACTATTCTACTTCCTATTCAATGACAATACTCCTCCAACAACCTCATTTGGGCATGCCATGCATCTACAGATACAAGAAGGTTCCTAGGGTTCCCTCTGACTACCTCTCCTATGGAAGTAACAACTAACAACTAATCAAGCTCCATTACATTCAAGACTAAGAGTGAAACTCCCAGACCTCTCACAATCATTCAGTTTTTGAGCATTTCACTCTTCTTCAATCATCTGTTCAAAACAGATCTGCAGAATAAACGCCAGCTTTTATATTTCGATTAATTTAAAAAGGCACGCTATGGTGCTGAGTTGTCCCTCCACGTGGGCTTTGTTGAAGATGCTCCTGCATCACTTTCATAGGCAACTGACAGTGTTAATCCATTTGGAGAGCTTCAGTATGTTTACTCAGTGTGGCATATTTTTGTTATCAACAATAACATTCCTCCTTGGATTTCAATAAAGAAGGAGCACATAATGTTGACAATGATTATTCCAGGTATTTGTTTACATTAATTTTTCAAACGTAAATTTTTCATTTTTCTCCTTTTTTGCATAACATATTTTATTTATTTATTTACGTATATATACATACCATGGTAGAAATTTCGTCTAATTTAAAACAATTAGGTAAGTACCAAGTTAAAGATATGAATGTGTATATCGAGCCTCTTATCGACGAGCTACTAAAGTTATGGGAGGGCATCACTATGTATGACATATGTAAACCAATTGGGAAAAAGAGATTTCAATGTCATGGAATACTTTTATGGACAATTCATGATGCCCCAGGACTAACACATTTTTGTGGTATGAAACGTTCCATATTGCACGCTTGAATAGTATATAATTAATTGAATATATCATGCATGTTGTTTAAATAATCATTTCGCATATTAATAATTCACATTAATCCATCTATTGCAGGTATTCAAACAAAGGGTAAATTTGCATGTCCAGTTTGTGGTCCTAAGATGAAATCTCGTTGGTCAAAATTTTTAGGAAAGGAGGTGTTTGATAAGTATAGACACTTCCTCTCTAAGAACCATAAGTATCGTACTACTGGAAAATATCTTTTCAATGGAAAAAAAGAGACTGGACTAAAACCACAAAGAATGGCACCTCACATATGGAACTTGTCATATGACATAATTAATCCTCGAGGTACGCATTTTGTTTATGTATCGTAAATGGAATCATGTTTTGAAATGTTATTTTAATTATTCATTTTATTTTACTGCATTTGATAAATAGTGTTCTGATTTTTTTTATGCTTCATCAATGTCGTCGTTGTGAAGGTAGTAATAATGGGATTCCACGATGAATGAAATGTTATCCCACTCAATTCATGAGGTTTCCTTACTATGAGGACCTAAAAATAATTCATTTATTTGATACAATGCATATCAGGAAGAATGTGACAGAAAAAATTATGGCGAATCATAGATGGAAGGAGGGATAAAGAAAAAATTGTCAAACTTTGTAATGACATTCGGGAAGCCAATCACAATGAAAAGTGTGATCCAATCAAATAATGATAGAGAACAAAATAACCTTCCATGGTTATTAACAGAGCAGCAAAACAATGGTGTAAAATAGGTCATTCAAAAAATTAAATTTCCCACAGGTTTTTGTTCAAACATAAAGAATATCTTAATGGAGAAAGGTGAATTTGGTGGGGTAAAAACACATGATTGGCATACCTTCATTAAGGTAATTAATCATTTTAGTATTTATATTTATATATTGGTCGTATACATTTTTTGAGAATTTTGTTTTTTGTCTAGTTTTTAACAAGTAACGATTCATTTTTATTGTTACAGTATGTTCTACCTCTATCTCTCCCAAACGAATTTGAAAACATCGTCAAACAAGTTATATATGATCTTGGAAAATACATGAGGTAAGTAGTTTCAATATATATGAAAAAAAAAAAACACTTTTTTGTTGTACTTAATGACATGTGTTTTACTTGTAATGTAATATGTATTATGTTTTGTTGAAACATGTTGTTTTCTTGCGTCATGATCTGTAGATGGTTGTCATTGAAATAAATCCATGAAGATTATATAAAGTATTGGAAGAGAGAAATTTCTCGGCTAATGTGTGAAATGAAGAAGTATCTACCTCCAACACTAACACTACCTGATACACCAAGTTGAGGAGATTGAAATGTGTGGACCTGTACACACAAGGTCAATGTGGATGGTGGAGAGGCACTTGAAATAATTGAAGGCTTTGGTTAGAAAAAGAGCACGTCATGAGGGTTCAATGGTGGAGGGATATATGGTATATGAATCCATGGTGTATATTAGTCATTATCTTCCTAAATTAGCAGCGCATGCTATGCATGCAGTGGATTTCATTTGGGATGTGAACTCCATAATTTTTTTTGAAAGGGAGCAACTATTGGGGAAATGTACATTGAAGAAAGTGAGAGGCAATTAAATTGTGGATATTTTTATTAAATGTAATTTTTTTATTTTTTTGTGTATATGATGATACTAATTTAATATTTATTATTTCATCATTTATTAATATTTACCATGGTTATAACTAATACTTAATATTGGTGAATTGTGATTTTTTGATTGGTCAGTTGCTCAAGATTGGGATGCACTACATTTATACATTGCAAACAATATTGACTGGATGAAGGTATGGATTGATAGATGTAAAGAACATCATGGTGGTAGGTTATCATGGAAAGAACTATTTGAATTGGTTAGAGAATCTTGTCATAATGGAGATTCCAATGTTACACATAGGGAAACAGATTTAGCATATTCTTTGAAAGATGGCAAGGCAAGCAAATTCACCCATTTTATTCAGTTATTTTATATTATATTAATGTGACTGTAGGTGTGTTTTTTTCATATTATACTTTCCAAGTTATATAAATTTGTTTATTATTAATTTACAATGAATATTTTACATGTCTGGCATATTGCAGTTGAAACATCACAAAGCTATATGGTGCAATGGTCATAAATTTCGCATCAAATAGTTGGATGAAACCATAAAAAAATTATGATAGTGGGATAACTCCAGTATTCCAGGTCACTAATGTTTCCTCTAGGAGTGAAATACGTCCTCAAGAATTTGAAAATAGATACTATGGGTTTTTGAATGATATTATTGAGTGTGAATTTAATTCCTTCAAATTATTTTTGTTCGATGTCAAATGGTATAGGTTACGAATGCATGAAAATGATAAGGAAAGAACTGTTATTCAACATGCCAACGTATTTCCAATGATTAAAACAACAATTTTTGGAAAAGAAAATGATCGTTATGTTTTTCCAAGTCAATGTGAACAAGTCTTTTACTCAAAGGTTTCAGGTAAGAGGGATTGGTCATTTGTTGTTAGATATGATCCAAGAGGAAGGCCAGTAAAGTATGTTGTAGATGAAGAAGACAATATTGAAGAAGAAGAAGATGTGTATCTAGAGAAGGAAGAATATGGGTTGACAGATGAAGAAGATGGAGAAGATGAACCAAATGTAGGAGACAATGCACCAGTTCTTGATGATGATATCAATGAAGATATGCTCGAAAATGACATTGATGATGACGATGATATCATCAATCCTTTCAACATTGTTTCTGAACCGGATGTTGATACAGATGTCGAGTTGGATGATCAAGAAGAAGATACAAAAGAAGGATGATACAAATGTTGCATTGGCCGATGAGGTATGTAACTAGATATTTTAATTTCTATGAATTATTCTCTTTAAATAAATTTTTATGTGGGTTAATTACATGTTTTAAAGTTTTATTTCATTTTTGTTTTGGTAGTTTCTATGCATGATTACTATGTTTCTTTTGTTTATTTTCTGTTTTATAGACTGGGTATTGGGGAATTGAGAGTGATGTGAGGGGGTGGGGGGGAGCATCCATATGAGATTCCACCTTCACGTGGTTGGACTTGTTTAGTAGAGAATAAATTATTCTAGAAACCAAGAGAAGTTCATTCATTCATATTTATACTCAAAGATCACTCACAGACCCACTCTATATATCGTCTCATCTCGTCCTCGTTTCATTTTAATTTTCTCGGCATAATTTTAAAGGAAAAAACTATTTAAAGACATTGTACTAGGGCTAGAGTACACGATGGGAAACAATGACCTATGAATGGGGCCAACGATGAAATTTTTTCAAAATGTTTCTGTATGCATCGAAATTTTACATGGATACTCTGTTCACATTTGACATGCACCAAAATTTGACATGGATAGTCTATTCCATGTCAAATTTCAAGATAGTTCTGACAACAATTCTATAGAAGGGAGTGAAAAACATTGACAATGAGATGTGCATGATGAACGCTAATGCAAATGTGGATGATATCAAATATTATATGTGGACATCATACATCCTTGAGTCTTGAAACCCTCCCATACTATCAAGGCATGTGTCTAGTCTAACCATGCCAAATTTTGACGTATACAGGAACATATTAAAGAAATTTCAACGTTGGCCCCATTCACTTCTCACTATGTGGGGTTGGTGCATGACATTTGTGGTGGGTGAGTTGGAAGTTCCATGACATTTCAAGAGAGTTCCAACAAATATTATACATATGGAAATGACGAATGATGACAATGAGACATCCATTATGAACGTTGATGCGAACATGGATGATATCAAAGATTATGTGGGGACATTAGACATCATTGAGTCTTAAAACCATCCCATGCCGTCAAGGCATGTTTCTAGTCTAACCATGTTAAATTTCGACGTATACATGTACAATTTGAAGAAATTTCAACATTGGCCCCATTCACTGCTCACTATGTGAGGTCGATGCAAGATGACATTGGTGATGGGTGTATTGGAAGTGCCATGACATTTCAAGAGAGTTCCGACAAAGAATATATATATGGAAATAAGGAATGATGGCAATGAGACATCCATTATATTGAACGTTGATGCAAACATGGACGATCTCAATTATTATGCAGGGACATCAAAAATAATTAAGTCTTGAAACCCTCCCATACCATCAAGGAAACTATCTAGTCTAACCATGTCAAATTTCAATGCATACGGGAATAGATTGAAAAAATTTCAATGTTGGCCCCATTCACTGCTCACTGTGTAGGTTCGGTGGAAGAAATTTGTGATGGGTGTATTGGAAGTTCCATGTCAAATTTCAAGATAGTTTCGATAATGATTCTATAGAAGGGAATGATGAATTATGACAATGAGAGGTGCAACATGATGAACGTTGATGCAAATTTGGATTATCTCAAATATTAAGTGGGGAAATCATACATCCTTGAGTCTTGAAACCCTCCCATACCGTCAAGGCATGTGTCTAATCTAACCATGTCAAATTTCGATGCATATAGGCACATATTTAAGAAATTTCAATGTTGGCCCCATTCACTGCTCACTATGTGGGGTCGGTGCATGACATTTTTGGTGGGTGAATTGGAGGTTTCATGACATTTGAAGAGAGTTCCAACAAATATTCTACAGATGGAAACAACAAATTATGACAATGAGACGCCCATTATGAACATCGTTGCAAGCATGGATGATCTCAAAGATTATGTGGGGACATGGGACATCCTTGAGTCTTGAAACCCTCCAATACCGTCAAGGCATGTGTCTAGTCTATCCATGTAGATTTTTGACACATACATGCATAGTTTCAATAAATTTCAACGTTGGCCTCATTCACTACTCACTGTGAGAGGTTGATGCAAAATGACATTTGTGATGGGTATATTGGAAGTGCCATGACATTTCAAGAGAGTTTCGAAAAATATTCTATATATGGAAATGATGAATGATGACAATGAGACATCCAATATATTGAAATTTGATGAAAAATGGATGATCTCAAATATTATGCAAGGACATCAAACATCCTTAAGTATCGAAACCCTCCCATACCTTCAAGGAAACTATCTAGTCTAACCATGTCAAATTTCGATGCATACAGGCACAGATTGAAAAAATTTCAACATTGGCCCCATTCACTACTCATGTGCGAGGTCGATGGAAGAAATTTGTGATGGCTGGTGTATTTGAAGTTCCATGTCAAATTTCAAGATAGTTCTGGCAACAATTCTATAGAAGGGAATGACAAACATTGACAATGAGATGTGCATGATGAACGTTGATGCAAATGTGGATTATCTCAAATATTATGTGGGGACATCATACATCCTTGATTTGAAACCCTCACATAATTTCAAGGCATGTGTCTATTCTAACCATGTCAAATTTTGACGCATACATGAACATATTGAAGAAATTTCAATGTTGGCCCCATTCACTGCTCACTATGCGGGGTCAGTGCATGAAATTTTTGGTGGGTGAATTGAAGATTTTGCGACATCAACTTGACTTGGTAATTCAATAATAAAACCATCCTTAAGTATTATGCGGGGACATCAAACATCCTTAAGTCAACTATCTAGTCTAACTATGTCAAATTTCAATGCATATGGGAACATATTGAAAAAATTTCAACGTTGGCCCTATTCACTGCTCAATGTGCAGGTTCGGTGGAAGAAATTTGTGATGGGTGTATTGGAAGTTCCATGTAAAATTTCAATATAGTTCCGAAAAAAATTCTATAGAAGGGAATGATGAATGATGACAATGAGAGGTTTAACATGATGAACATTGAAGAAAATGTGGACTATCTAAAATATTATGTGGGGAAATCATACATCCTTGAGTCTTGAAACCCTCCCATACCTTCAAGGCATGTGTCTAGTCTAACCATGTCAGATTTCTATGCATACAGACACATATTGAAGAAATTTCAACGGTGGCCCCATTCACTACTCACTATGCGGGGTCGGTGCATGACATTTGTGGTGGGTGAATTGAAGCTTCTGCGACATCAAATCGACTTGGTAATTCAATAATCAAACAAAGTGGTTAACTATAATTTAACCAAGAGAATCAACAATAGATCCACTTGAGTTAATGAAATTGGCATTGACAAGAGGAATGAAATTATGATTATGTTCAAAATTATCCAGTTTGTGTTGCTAGTGTTACCCCTCATTTTACATGAGGCCTACACTAGTATATTTTCACTACTCTTGTGGTTTTCATCACAAAGGTAGGTTTACAAGTTGATCTTTGGATGACCTAGGGGTTGTGATTGCATTTGATGATAGTATTAGTGATGTAGTCATGGATGGCTAGATGATGTTGATGCTCTAGTTGTATTGGTAATTGCTTTCATTTCATACTAGTAGACTTGGTTGTGGAGTCCCTTATATGATCATTATTGGATGGTTGATGATACATGTTGATGTATGACTCCCTTGATGGAACACCCTAGCAATTTTGTCTAAGTTAATTTTTTATTCTCATCTTTGTTTTCTTCGAATTCTCCCCTTGATATCACTTGATTTCACATTCATTTAGGTTGATATGGTCTATCATGGTGTGATGTTCATGAGGTGAATTCCCTTTCTCATGTTGAGGATTCATACACATATTATGTTTTTTTATGACTTGTATTACACTCTCATGTCGAGCATTTCCCTCTTCTACATATTTTTATGCCCTATTACTTGGTGGAGGAGCCTGCCATGGAATGCCCTTGCTTTGTGGGATGATTTCACACTTGTTTAGGTGAAATTTGGATATTAATCATCATCCCATGCGGAATGATCACCCTCCTTGCATACATGTTAAGGGATGGTCTTATTTACATGTTAAGTGATGGTGTTATTTATTGATTGATGAGGGGCCACCCTTTTCTTTATGGATTTAGTTTATCATTGAAGGCATTTCACATGTGTTCTTCATATATAATTTGATGCCTTATTTCATGGATCCACTTTCTTGGAACGTGTTTTGAGGAAGACATCCACCATTTGAGGCCATTCTGCACTTTTCCATACTTTGGTTGACAGGATGTTTCTCTTGAATGTCTCACACTTTCTATCATTGGAGGTTTGACTTAATTCAAACTTCTAGTTTGTGGAGATGTCCACCTTTGGATGTTACATTTCATACCTTTTATTTCTTGTTGATGGGACATATCACATTGGAATGAGGAGGTTTCATGTTTTATGTCCTAGATCATGAAAGTGTTGGATTACTGTGAGGGGGGGTGAATCAGTAATAGCGTAATTATAATCCTTTTTCTTCAAATGTTATAGCAATGTAGAATTATTATCCAATAATGAGTAGTAAGAAATAAACAATCACACACATACACAGTACACCAGTGTTTTATGTGGAAACCCAAATTGGGAGAAAACCATAGAATGATTTTTCTTATATGTCTAGAAGAATTACATTCATTGGAAGCACCAACTTCCTTTGTTTTCCAGCTGCAACTAGAAGGAGGCTCCAACCCCCTAGTTTCTCAGGCTACAACTTGAGGGAAGCTCCAACTCCCCA
>JZKD02S1871617.1:422798-442764 GCA_000966675.3 Picea glauca
ACATTCTTATTCTTTGGTCTTGGAACCAATTCCCAAGTGTCATTTTTCTCTATTTGATCCAATTCTTCATCCATGGCCTTATTCCAAAATTCATCCTTGTTGGCTTCTTCAAAAATAGTTCGGTTCAATTGTAGATAAGAGTGCTAGGTGTGTTTGTTCTGGTGAATGGATAGCCTAACATGTATAGCCTATATAGCCTAGCATGTATAGCCTGCAACTCTCATAAACTCTAGATTCTAACTCTCAAACCCTTATAATTGTATAACTCCTAACACTTATAATGATGCTTGAATTTAATGCCTAATTCCTAATGTTTGTAACCCTTGAACCCTATAACATTAAACCCTTATAATACTTAATACCTAACCCCTAACCCTTCTAAAAACTATAACCTCGAATCATTAAAATTATTAAACACTATAACCTTTAAACCACTACCTCTTATTTATAACATATATAACATAATTTTATAACATATATCACATGTATTTTATAACATATATGTAACATACATGTGATATATGTTATAACATAACTATACAAAATCAAACCAAACCGATAACTATGTGGTCCCATTCACACTCTACTATTCATTTTAATGATACATGTACCTACGCGCGAGATCGTCGAGATCAAGCAATTTCAAAATCTGAGGGGAGAGAAATAGTTGCACATGCGCGAGACCGTAGATATCAGGCAATTCCGATATTTAGGGGAGGGAAATAGTTTCACCTGTGCATGAGACCATCGAGGGACATCTTTGAAATTGATCAGGTGACACAGAGACTAAGGGATAGGGAAAGGATCTATGAAATTGATCTGGCGATGCCGAGACTGAGGGAGAGGGAAAGGATGGTGAGTACCTCTGCACACTCGAATTCAAATTGAGCATAAAATTGAATTATCTTTTATTCTACGTTTTCTTTTGTGTGAAGTTATTTTGTCCTACCAATCTGAACATCCATCTTGAGGCCATTTGAACATTTGTAACCCTAGGGACTGGAAAACATGCACAATTCTTCTCAGCAAATGCAAATCTCTTTAACTAGAGAAAACCCTTTCGAAACTCTAGAGAAACCCCTTCGAAACTTCTCTCAACATCTGTGGATTCACCAAACCAATTCAGATTGGCCCTAAATCGAGCCTACACTTGCACACCTGCATCAACTCTCACACTTCATTTGCATCACTATTTACACCTAGTTCTCTTGCGCGTATTCTCTTAGTACCTAGGTGCAGACCTTGGGAATACCCTTACGCCAATGTTAGAGTAAAAAGTAGGCATGCACTATTTCCCTTCTTGTGCCTCCACTAGTGTGTGTTGTGTCACAACCACAACCAAGCTCTTCACCCACCACATTGACACCATAGGTGGTGATGAAGTCAAGATCTCACTGATAAAGTTGGGGCCACTCATATGCCTCATACCCACAAGAATGGAGCACGGTGGTGAAAGAAACAATGGGAGGTCGACTAATGAAATTAGTGACACGATTTGTGCACCATGTCTTGTACTTGATGTTGAGATGGAACTGCTACAAGTATGTGGACCACTTTTGATGGCGGTTGTAACAACCCAATTTGATTATTTATTTATCATAGTTGTTAATTTAAATTTAATTAATTATTAAACTAAATTCAATGAGTCTTTTTATTATTTTTATTATTAAAAAGGTAGTTGAAGTAATTAATGAGGGGATAAGGCAGTTGGGGAATTGAATGAGGGGGGGGAATTGAAGAGAGGAGGATAAGGAAGAGGGGAGGGGACTTGGAGAGGGGTCTTTATTTTGGGGAAGAAGAAGAAGGAAGAAATTTTGAAAGAGAGGAGGAAATTGGAAGAACAGTTTGTTTTGGGGAACTCTCACAGGGGGACTGTTGTTGCTGGGAAATTTGAGCTCGGGGGCAAGGAAACCACAAGGATTCCTAGAGCTAGAGAGTCGAAAAGGTTGTTTCTAGTTGGCTGGTAGGTTAATATTTAGTTGGGTAGTTTGGGCAAGAACAAGAACAAGAACAAGTGAACCAGGGACTAAATCAACGAACCTCCAGGCCAAGGTACATATTTTACTAAATTGATCTATTGTTATTATTTTGTTGTTGTTGTTATTTCTATTTACTAGTTTATTCCTAGTATAAAGAAAATCTAGAAAGAAAACCTTGAAGTAAATTGCATTTATTTCAGTAGGAGATTACAAAATATTTATTTTCTTTATATATTGAGGCCTTGAAATAGGTCGGCCTTACAGTGGTCATTCTACAACTTCGCCTATTTCTGTGTGAACTGCAGAGGCTTTTGATCTGTGTGGATGATTGTCTCATTTCCCAGAATGTAATGTTTTTATTGACGACGAGTTTTCACAATGGAATACATTTCGTTTTCATAGGTGGGGTATTTCCAGATGATATCTAAGAGTGTCTCACTATGGTATTCCACTAGATGGCTGTGATGAGTGAGAACTACACCTACAACATAGTCTCATTCATCAGTCTCAATCTTGAACGGTTGTTGCAGATCAGGTAAGGAGAGTATTGGAACCGAGCACAAGTGATTCTTCAGATCATAAAATTCTCATTATTGTGCCTTCCCCCATGTGAACGTTTCCTTCCCAGTGCCCTTGGTCACTTGGTTGAGGGCCCATGCAATATGGGAGAATCCCAACAAGAACTGTCAGTAGAAGTTGGCAAGTCCCAATAAGTTCTGAAGCTCAGTTAGTGTGGTAGGGGTTGGCCAGTCACAGATGGATTGAATCTTAGCTGGATCCACATGTACCCCATGATCATAAACAATGTATCCCAAGTATTATACCTTGTTCATGCCAAAGGAGCATTTTTCTAAGTTGGCATATAGCTTGTACTCCCACAGAGTCCTGAAAACCTATTGAAAATGTTGGATGTGCTCTTCCCAATTTCTGTTGAAGATGAGGCTGTCATCTAGATATACCACCACAAAATCGTTGGTGAAGGGTATCAATACATCATTCATCAACCTCATGAAATTTGTTGGTGCTTTTTTTAAGCCAAAGGGAATGACTAGCGATTCGAAGAGGCCTTCTTTAGATTTGAAAGATGTCTTCCATACATTAGTCAGTTCGATGGGAACCTAGTGGTAGCCATACTTTAGGTCAATATTGCTGAAGAAATTTTCCCCCTTGAGTTGGTAAATAAGGTCATCAATTTGGGGAATTGGGTATCGGTTCCTAAATTTTATTTTGTTTAATGCTCTGTAATCAATGTAGATCCAACAGGTCTTGTCTTTATCCTGCACCAGTACAATCAGGCTTCTGCAAGGGGAGGAGATGGGTCGGATGTGTCCCTTTTGAAAAAGCTCTTGGATTTGATGCTTGATTTCGTCATTTTCCATCAGCGAGCGATGATAGACTAGTCCATTAGGCCGAGGTGCACCAGGGGTTAGATCAATTTGATGCTTTACTTGGTAGTGCATCGGTAGCCTGGTGGGTGAGGAGAAGATGTCTCTATATTTTTCCATGATCCCATCCACTTTCTTCTACTACAAAGAGAGGCTTTGTGTAGAGGTCACGAATGTGGCAGTGACCTTATGCTTACTGTGAGAATGGATTATAAAGAATATGAACTTCTCAATCTATGAAATAACCTTACTACATTTCTTAGCAAAGATTAAAGAATTAGCATTAGGCAACACTACATCTGGTATCCTATACAATTGTCTACCCAAATTAATAATAACACTGCAGGGTCTAGACTCATACACAACATGTCACTTCCACAAATATGGCTGGACTAAAATAACATCACAAACTTCAAGGTGAGCAATATCACACAATACCTTGTCTTTCAAGGGCTTGATGTCGTAGGGAAGATGACATTGTTGGTTGATGCAGAGTTCCCCGATGGTGTAGGGTTGCGGGTGTGGTGTCATTGCCAGGTCCAATTGATTGATGACCTCTACTGAGATCAGGTTCTTCTGACTGCCACTATTGACAATGAAATGAAGTTGAGCCCCCTTTACCCACATCTGTAAGTGAAAGAGGCATTTCCCTTCCTCTGGTTCTTTCGATTTACTTGGTTGGACTTTGGTGGTAACGACATTGGAAGTAGGTTTGGCATAGATAATACACTTCCCTCCTTCTGGATTTGATTCAAAGTCATAATATTCCTCTGACTCGAAATATTTCATCTCAGCCACCAATGACTACTTGGAGCAACATTCTTCGATGTTGTTCCAAGGGATTTTATGGTATTCACACCACTTTCCCATGTCCTTTTTCAAATTATCATTACCCTTATTAGGTTGCAGCTGTTATAGCAAGATTTGCCTCACCATTTATATCTTACACAGAGGGCCTTTTTCCATTTCCCTATGCAGACTTATCAACCCCCTTTTTGATAAATCCAGAGCCAAAATTATATATTTTTCTACATATACGCTTCTTGACTGCTTTGCAAGGTGCGTATATGCTTGCTACTCCACTACATCTCGTGTATATCGACATTTGTGCCAGAAAATACAAAATGAGGTCGGGTTTCCATGTCACGACAAATTATCTCTGATCTTTGGCCTTCCATATACTGAAAACATTATGACTCGTCCCTTCAATTGAATTTTGGAGGCTATAAGAGCACAATTTCGAGCTATGGAAAAAGAGAGAGAAAGCATTCAACTTTAAGAGCAAAGTTACTCTAGAGAAATCACTTCATATTGAGTCTGCATCCCTTTGTCCCTCAAGTCTAAACACATTGTTCAACCCCCAAGCTCTTTCATTATTGTCGAGAGGAACTCATTACCTCTTTGCTACGAGTTTTCCTTTGGTGGAGGATTGAAGTGGTGGAGACCCAGTTGGAAGGAACTTGGTTTCTCGGTTTCAAACCGTGTCGACACGGAAGTCTGTAATGTTGATACTTTTGTTGATCAATTATTAATAGAAATACTCCTTTCCCGTCCTATAAATATCTTGCAGATATATGATTATTATCCATGGGCATGTTCATAATTTTTATTCATGGATTGTGCTATTTGATGTGCTAACTCATTTTATATACTATCACTATATACTTGCATCGCTTGTTTGTTGAGAACTTCTTGTAGGTGTAAAGTTTTGGGTCAAAGTGCTCAACGATGGAACAACATCAAACAATTGGATCGAGGTAGGCTTCTTCCTCGTATTTCACATTAGTTTATATAGCACATGTTGGAATTGAGTTGATTTCTGTAGTCATACCTGTTTGTTCTGGTTTACCCTTGGCCATAGAGATTTTTTCCCCTGTAACATAATTGGCGACTCCACTGGGGAGAGATCTTCTTTCTAAGGTTGAAGTATTTTTCCTTCTTACATTTCTCTTTTTCCTTTGTATTTCTTGTCGTATCATAGTTGGACAGAGTCTGTTTACTCTAGGTCTGAGTTTTCAGCCTTTTAACCTTTCCTAGCCTTGTTTTAAAAGATATATGCCCTTTTTTCCCTGACAGCGACGTATATACGCTTGTTGTCCCACTACAAGAAGCGTATATATGACCTTTTCTCTTGAACAAGATCATATACCACTTCCCCCTTACTTTTTTGCTTGGTTTAGTGACTGCTGGGTAGGTTTTGAGGATCACTAAGCCTTCTTATGTCTCTGTGGTACCTATTGAGATTATCTGGGATGACAGGAAACCTTTTTGGAGTTGAATTTTTGGGCGATATCTTTCTCTTTGTTTTTCGTTTTTGATTTGTCCTTGGTAGTTGGGTTGTCTGCTTAGTTGCTTGGTATTCTACTTGAGTGATTGATTTTATACACCGTAGAAGTTATATATCAAGTCGCTTATCAGTCCATGCATTTTCTTTTTAAATTCATTGAAAACACAAAAAATAGACATTTTTCATTGGTTGGTATTTTTGTCTTTGAACCTTTATCATTAGCTTAGCATATTTAGTGAAAGATTGCATTTTACTTCTAAGTTGCAGAGTTAGAATTGAAGATTGCACTGTTTTTATTTAGCATATCATTCACTGAAAAGTTAAGGTTAGGCTTTGCATTATATCTATTTTTATTTTCATGCAGAGTCATAACACCATGAGTTTCATTTCCATACCTCTTTGAGTAATCACGGCCAATAAAATTTACGCTTTAAACTAAAACTGATTCGTCACGATTTTATTTTTTAGGGTGCACAAACTAGCCTAGGATTTAGTGCCTTGGAATAGGATTTTGTGAGTAAACTTCTCCAAGGCAATTAAATCAACTTATGTGCCTGAGACAGGGAGGTGAGAAATCCATTGTATAATTGGTACTATCAGGAGGCTTCGCTCACACCGAAGTTAATCACGAGGTTTCACGAAGTTAGTTGAAGGGATAACCCCTGGATACTCACCTAGCGTCAGAGATATTTCTATGGATTTATTCGTATTTGGGGATCTTGCTAGTACCCATAGCTCTGTGAGAGGTAGTTCTTTAAAGGTTTTAGACTTTGCTACCCTACCCATACGGTGATCCAGACTTACGACTGCTCTCCTATGCATCGGTTATACAATGGTTTATTAATTGCTTGACTTAGGTTTCTCATAGGTTACTTGCAGGGGTTATTTTGCTTGTATCATGAGTCAGATAGGGGTCGGACATCACACAGCCTTTATGGAGGATTACCTCTCTAGGGGGGTTTGACCGACTGGTTTTTAAGCCTACGAGGGCCCTTATAATAGATTATGTTACCTCCAAACATTAGCAGGGAGTCTCAGGTCCCTCTTGGATGAGGCATACCTTCTTTAGCGAGGGAGGCCACTTAGCCACTTTAGCCCATTTGCATGCATATTGGCCGTTCGACTTTTTGGTATGCTCTTTGATTACTAGTTGGCCTTAGGATATATTTTTATTTGTTTGAGAGTCATAAGTCATCATGGCATCAGACTAGCTTCCTTGCAGGCCCTGTCGGTTGTTACAATTACCACCGGTTTTCGAGCTATTGCCTTCTAAAAGGCGTAGATTTATCAAGAGTGGTACACACACATCCACTTTTCAGACTTGTGATCCCACAAGGATGAGTATTGAGTCTAGTCTTCAGAACAATGGGAGTTCATCAACTCCCAATCCCCCTATAGTTAATTTCACTCCTTTGACACCTGTAGCCGCTATAGTTGCAGTGGCGGAGGCCTACACCAGTACTATGGATCGGCCTGTAGTCAATGATTCGTCTCTTGCCTCTAAACCTTTTGGGGGTTTTGGCCACTTGTTGAGTTACAATGTTCAGACCATCCCCATGGCTACTAGTCTGTTTTCTTATGGTATGCCAAGTTTCACTTTGCAATCTTCAACTGCCATCCCAACTGCTGGCCATAATGCTAGCCTTGGACTTGGGGGCACCACACCTCCTTACACTCCCTTTTTGTTTGGTGGCTCTCATGTTCCCCAAGAGAATCCTAATGTCGGAAGTGTCCCCTTCCCTAACCTTGGGTATAATCCTTTTATGATTGGATGGAACAACCAAGCTGGCAGACAAGTTCTGCCCTATATCCCTATTCCCTCGGTGCCAAATTCGACCAATAATTTTGGCATAACAAATCCACTTCAATCCTCCAGATTCCCACCCGAAGGAGGTTAGTCTTATGTCTTGGGCACCCCCCAACCTAGGTCTAATCTAGTTGGGGGAAGTTTTAACAACCTTCAGTTTGGAGCTAATCCAACTGTGGGAAATTTTCATAACCCTTATCAGAACATTCCTACTAGAATGATGCCCAATCCATCTTTCACGAATCCGCCCGAAGGAGGGTATTTTAATTCCGGACAAGGTTATGATCCTTACCAGAACCCTGGATGGAACGTAGCTCCTAATACTTAGTCTTTTGTAGGAGGATGGGGTCAGGTATCGCAGCCCCATATTCCCTTTTTGGCCATGATTAATCTACTAGATTTGTCTAAACTAATGAATGACCCGGTGAGTCATGATCCCACATGGCCCCCTGTCCCCACCAAGCTTCCGTCAGACATTCCAAAGTTTGAAGGTAAGAATGGTGAGGACCATGGTGATCACATCACTACTTTTCACCTCTGGTGCTCATCGAATTCTTTGAATCACCATTATATTAGATTACGATTGTTTCAACACACTCTTATCGATATTGTGTCACAATGGTATAATGAGATACCTAGGGGAACATATGGGTCTTTTCAACAGTTAGTGCTAGCCTTTCTTAATCATTTTCAACTACCTGTTCGTTACGATGCTAGCCTTAAACTTTTGTCAACTTTACGCCAGGATTTCGGCACTCATATTTCGGACCATATCCAAGATTGGTGTAGGCGAAGACGGTTAGGTAAGACTCCCATACCCTCGGCCTTTCTTTTAGAATGGTTTTTAAAATCTTTGCACACTCCTATTTCAAAGGACGTTTCTACTTCCGGGGTCTTCAGCGAGGAAGAGGAAATTTTTAGAGCCCATCAATTTGATTTGATCTATGCTCAGTCTGGGATGTTATACTACCTTCTTCCCGATGCACCGCAGTTGACTCATGATCCTAGATAGGGTCCTTGGCCCCATGTCGATGGCATTGTGGGGTCAACCAATGTAAAGTCTGCAGACTTGGCAACGAAGTCTTCCGGAGGACCAGCTTCATCTGGATCCTCCAAACCCACCCAATCGACGGATGTACATTCTGTGCAGTTGTCGAAAAACCCAAATGGTGACCAGAAACCAGATGGGAATAAACAAAAAGGTTGAAATAATCATAGAGGTGGGAAGAATAAACCCAAGGACAAGAATAATAATGGGAAAAAAAATGATAATGCTAGAGAGGGCACGAAAGAAAAGATTAGGGTTAAGTTTCCTTGTAAACTTTGCATAGATGATCACCTTACACACTTATGCCCCAAACTTGAGGAGGTTGCGAGGCTTTTAAATATTTCTCCCGTTGTGCTAATGAATCCGTTTCCTCACAACCAACACTTAGCCTTGAGTTCTTCGAACACCGGAAATGCGTCTAGTGGGAGTCAAAACCCACCATCGCAAGATGGCGACCGTGTTTGTATCAATATGGTTGATGCAAAAATCGATATAGCTACTCGCTCTCGAGATTAAAGCTCTTCAAAAGCTAGTACCATCCTAGAATCTCCTCCTCCACCCCCGGAGACGAATTTATAGATCGAGAAACTAGAGCCATTGCCTCGTATTCCAAAAGGAGCATTCAAGTGCTCTACCCATAACCCTAATTCTAAAGCCGCCTAGAACTACTCTATTGTTGAGGATCTAGGCCAAACACCTTGCGCGATGTCTGCTTTGGAGGTACTCCAAACGTGTCCATCACAGAGGAATGCCTTACTCTCTGCCTTAGGAGATCTAGAACCTAGTGGCTCAAAGATCATCAAGTTTGATGTCACGGACGTGAAGCCTCTCTTACCCTACCATGTGGCTTTCTAAATCCACGTGGAGTATTCTAAATATACCATCAAACAAGCAGTATTTGATGAAGGTGTTGCCACTTGCATGATGTCCTTACAATGTTGTAAAGCTATCGGTTCTCCAACCATTTCAATATCATTGACCATGTTGACCACATTCGATGGTAATTCCTTCCACCCTCATGGTATTCTCCCCACCTTTCCAGTCCAGTTAGGTGGGAAGACGGTAGAAGTGGAAGTAGAGGTAGCTGATGCACCTATTGATTATAACCTATTACTAGGTCGCAATTGAACTTACGCTATGGTCGTCATCATATCGTCTGTTTTCTGCATGCTTTGTTTTCCTCATCAAGGGGAGATTGTGACGATCGACTAGTTATCCTTTGCGTACTCTAGCCTGAACGCATCTGTTGGACCATCGATCCCTGTGATCAACAATTCTCAACCGACAACTGAGAATATCGGTGTCGAAATGTATTCTTCCCTCATGGGTACTTTTGACTTCTTGGCACCGATTCACCACATTTACGCCATGTCCAGTACGCCCGCTTCAGTAGAGAGGTCCATCCCTTTCCGCACATCGTATTTCAGTGACCCTTGGACCCTACTTTCTCCAACTTCATCGATTGAAGGTCAGTCACATGCTAGAATGGATATGCTGCTATTGGCAGCAGAGATTGCATATCAAGCTATCCTTGACTCTTTTGTCGATCCTGATCCTGTTCCCTCGCAGACGATCGAGGAGGATCCAATTCTCAGGCCCGTGTGGGCCACTTAGTTATCTTGGTCACATGATTTCTTGAATGAGACTTTCCTTCGGAAGAATCCATCCTTGAAGCCATTAATGTTTTCGAGAGACCTTGGGATGATATGCATCATTGATCTTATTTTCTCAGAAGTCTTGAAAAAATTGAGCAAGATGATTTTAGATCTACCCTTAGTGAGATAGTTTGTCATGTCGTAGTTCCAATTGATACACATGGCATTTACGCCGAAGGGAATATGGCGATTATTTATCCCACTGTCCAGATTGACATCTTTCATACCCCTGGAAAGATTGAAAACGTAAATATAGGTGCAGATTGTTCGCTAGAAGAGATTATGATCTACACAAACCTCTTCAAATAATTTCGAGATGTATTCGCTTGGTCATATGAAGAGATTCCAGGGATCGACCCCCATATTGTTGAACATGAGATTAGGACTTACCCGGATGCTAAACCCGTTCGACAACGTCTTAGAGATATTAATCCTAGGAAGGCCCCCACTATTAAGGTAGAGGTAGAGAAGCTACTTAATGTCGTCTTTATCTACCCAGTTCCCTTGACCGAATGGGTATCCAACCCCGTTCCCATGAATAAAAAGAAAGGAACCATTCACGTGTGTATGGAATTTCACGACCTGAAAAAGGCCTGTCCTAAAGATAACTTCCCCATGCCTTTCATTGATCATATTCTCGATGAGTGTGCGGGAAGCGAAATATTTTCTTTTATGGACGGATTTTCAAGCTATAACCAAATCCAGATCAAACCCAAAGACCAACATAAGACGACATTCATATGTCCTTGGGGCACATTTGCATACCGGAAAATGCCTTTCGGCCTGAAAAATGCTGAAGAAACCTTCCAACAAGCCATGAATTTCGCTTTTCATGATCTCAAACACATAGTCGAACCTTACCTCGATGATCTTGCTACTCACTCTCGCAAAAGAATGGATCATGCTACGCACCTTCGATTGGTTTTTGAAAGATGTCGCTACTATAGAATCCGACTCAACCCTCATAAATGCATCTTTTGCGTTAGATATGGCCATCTCTTAGGATTCTTAGTCTCCGAGACAGGGATCATGGTAGATCGAGTTAAGGTTGAGGCAATTCTTCAGTTGCCTCCCCCGTGCACGATTAGACAGATTCAAGGTTTACAGGGGAAAGCTAACTTTTTGTGTCAGTTTATTATGAATTATGCCAATATCACTAAGGGTTTCATGCTCCTATTCAAGAAAGACACCCCACTTATATGGGATGAGCGAGCCCAGCAGTCTTTTGACACTTTAAAGAAAGCCTTGGTATCGACCCCTCTACTAAAATCTCCTGATTACAGTAGAGATTACTTGTTGTATATCGCCATGTCTAAAGAGACCATTGGTATGGTTCTAGTTCAGGAGGATGATGAGCTCCACAAGCACATCATATACTATCTTAGTCTAAATTTAGTCGGTCCTTAACAGAATTACTCACACGTTGAAAAGCTAAATTTGGTTGTCATCCACGCAGTCCAACGTGTATGACACTATATATTGCTTTGCAAAACTATTGTGGTTGCCGATGTTAATCCATTTCAATACGTCCTCACTAGACATATCATAGGTGGAAAATATAATAAATGGATTGTCATCCTATAAGAATTTGATCTCAACTTTGCTTCGGCCAAGTCCAAGAAATCAATAGTTTTTGTAGATTTAATATCTAATTTCCCACGATTAGACGAAGATGTTAATCATGTCGATTCATTCGCGAATGAACACATTTTCCTTGTCTCGTCGTCCGACCCCTAGTATGGAGATATTGTTTTATATCTTTAAACCTTGAAGTTCGCTCAGCATCTCTCATGAGATGATCGACGGTGTGTTGGATACCAAGCCAAAAAGTATACAATCATTGGCGACACTTTGTATCATCGAGGAATAGATAGCATCTTATGTCATTGCTTAACTCACGAAGAAGCCGAGTTAGTCCTTAATGATTGCCACAAAGGGTCTTGTGGCGGTCATCTATCCAGGCTTGTGACAACCCAAAAAATCTTGTGAGTCAGTTAGTTCTGGCCCATAATATTTAAATATTGTATTGAAGTGGTTAATAAGTGTCAGCCTGCCAGGTGTTCACTCGAAAAATGTGCTCACACCCAACCCCTCTCCACCCAGTTATTATCGTCGATCCCTTCACTAAGTGGGGAGTAGATTTCATTGATTGCAACCCAACTTTGGCTAGGGGGCATCAACACATTATCGTGGTTGTCGACTACTTCACCAAGTGGGCCGAGGCCATGCCTACCATGAAATCCGATGGGAATACTACAGCTTTTTTTGTATTCAACCAAATTATCGCCCGGTTCGGTATCCCGAGTGAGATTGTCACTGATCATGGGAGTCATATTTGAAATGAAACGATGATAGAAATATCATCTAAGATGGGTTTTAAACATGATCACTTGTCTCCTTATTACCCCCAGGGAAATGGGCAAGTACAGGATGTCAGTAAGTCTCTCAAGACCATTTTTCAAAAAACTTTCAGTCGGAGCAATTCCAACTGGCACATCATGTTATATCCCGCACTTTGGGCATAATGAACCTTGGTTAAGACTGCCACCATCTTTTCTCCTTTTCAGTTAGTACACAGTGTGGAGTCGATACTTCCCGTTGAATGCAAAATCCCTTCTCTCAAATTGGCAGTTGAGCTCCTACCTGACACTTTGGATTTAGAGAGATGCCTTGTACACCTAGAGAGTCTTGATGAGCAGGGTCAGGACGCCTTTACGACTATCGAGGAAAACAAGAAACGTGTCAAGGTTTAGTACGACAAGTCTTTCTGTCCCCGGTTGTATGCTGAGGGTGACTTGGTCCTCTTGTATGACCAATCCAAAGAACCACTAGGGACAGGAAAGTTTAAACCCATGTGGCACGGTCCTTATATCATATGACGTGTTCTAGAAAAAGGAGCCTACGAGTTCGAATATTATGAAGGTAATAAATTAGCTGAGCCCAGAAATGGGTTGTACTTAAAAAAGTATTATTCTTGAGCCCTGGGCTTGGGAGAAACCCTTTGTATAATAATGTAAATTTAGTGTATATACACATTTTCCCCTTTTTTGTCTTTGGCTTTATCGAGTTTTCCCTTTTGTTGGCAGATGTCAATGGAATCTTTGGTCTACGTAGGATTCGCAGACGGAGCCAATCGTCATACACGGAACTTAGCTTCCACCGCTTGGGTGATTTACTCATCTGAGGGTCTGCTGGTGTCTTCAGGTGGCATATGCCTAGGGCCATCCATGAATAATATGGCCGAATATAGCCTCGTCATAGAATTATTATGCGATGCTATCTCACATGGTATTCTCTCTATAGAGGTGCGTCTGGATTCTCAGTTAGTCGTATGTCAGTTAAACGGTCGTTACCATGTGTGTGATCCGACATTACTCCATCGATTCCTATGGGTACATCTTTTAGAACGACAATTTGATTTTATTACATATTTTCACATTCCTAGAAGTTATAATCATGTATCCGATGCCTACGCTAATTATGTTTTGGATTGGAATTTGTCACATTAATAAAGCAAAGAAGACCATTAAATAAACATACACATTGTAAGATATAAGTACAGCCAAAGATCCCTCTTTTTATATTTCCAAAAAATATGGTGTTTTATATTACAAAATTGGGGCTAAAACCCTCAAAAATACATATACAACCGATATACATGTCCTATGACATCTACGCCTGTGGCGCTGGATGAGTCTCGTGATAGAAAACCACGGTGTTGGAGAGATGCCAGAAGAATCGTACCCATGCTCTAGCTACACCAACAACCTTCCTCTGCATGGCTTTAGGTATATATGTTACACATAAAAAATACTCACTTTGATAGTGTCGCAAGTGTCGTCATTACAAGGTTCGCAAGTGTCTCTTTTTGCTCACAAGTGTCGCAAGTGTTAAAGAAAGCATACTGCCATGATGCCCATGTCATGCCTGTAAACAACATCAAGAGGAAACTTGGCACATGTTAAACACTTGATTTGGAAGAGGAGGAAAGGTTAACTAGGCTCATGAACCTTTTGCCATCTAAAAACACTCAAAAAACTAAGTTTTGAAGGAGAGCGCTCCTCTATACCTCTTCTGGGAGTGCTAGCGCTCCCCCTTACACTGTCTGGGAGCGTTATAAAGATCCTTTGGCCCTTCTGAGGGAGCACTGGTGTCTTTAGGAGTGTTGGCGCTCCCCTAAACATTACTAGGGAGCGCTACAATGCACTGATGGCCCTTTTGAGGGAGTGCTACCTATTTTAAGCAGCAGTTGAGTTGTTGAGATGAATGGGGGAAGGATCCTTTCATTCTTGGAAGGCAGTTGGATTCGAATCCCTAGTCCAGCCATGATCTTAGGGTAGATCCTCAATTGAAGGAGGCAAATCCTCAACTTCCCCAAGGATATCTCAAGTGGTTAAAGCCTCTCCAAGGCTATATAAGCAAGCTTTCTAATGGTGAAAGAGGAAGGAAAAGGGAGAATCACACCAAACTTATGATCTTATAAGTGGTGTTGGAACAGAGATATTTTGGAGGCAAGAGACCTATGATCTCATAGGGAGCAATCGGTGAAGCTATCATCATTCGGATCATGGATCTTTTGAGCAAGGGATAGACAAGGAGAACTTGACGAAACTGTTGCAATTCATCTATGGCTGTAAGCAATGTTTTGTCCTCATTAATATAATTTGCTTGGCCTGTTTCTTTCTAATTCATGTTCAATCTCACATGAATTTGTCTCTTTAGTATATATACCTATTTCAGACTAATCTTGATAGAGTAGGAAGTAGTCGTACTTTGTTTGTCTACAGGGCTTATCGAGGAGCGAAAGATTGGAGCTCAACTCGGAGCGTGCAGGGACAAACACCGGTAAAAGGTACTTATTTTATCCTTCCCCTCACACACTAGTCCATATAGATCTAAAAGGAAGTCAGTGACCATGATAAGCACTTTTTGTCTTAGCGTTAAGAGTCTAGCTCTTTGAGGAGATCTACCTGTCCACAGGGAGATTTTCCTTCAATAGAAATTGGCGACTCCACTGGGGAGAATCGAATCGAAACTTTTGGTTTTGATTTTTCCTCATAGACCTTGTCTTACCCTTTGATTGTTTTCAGACCTGGTTCACCCTTTTTTGATTGATTTCATGAGATGATTGACTCTTTACCCCATCACACTTAGCCTGATTGTCAAAATTTGACTGAATTTTGGATTTTTTGGACTTTTTTCTGAGCTTTAGGACTCCAGTGCTCCCCTACCTTGTTAGAAGAGCACTAGTGCTCCCTTAAGCTGCTGGACAGAGATTTTTAATTCTCTGGTGGCCCTTATACCAGAACGCCAGGCCTTTTTTGCCCAAAATCTCTTCAAAAATTGCAATTTTTGAAGGTCCAAACCCTGTTTTCTCACTTGTTGGGCTGCTTTGTGATTCAATGATTCTTCCTTTGACCTTTGACATGATTCCTCCTGAGAATTAAACACATTATTGTTCATATTTTATTCCCTTCTTCATTCTTTTTGAGTTTTTGTTGTTGAGAGCTTGAAATCGATCCGCTGCTTTTTTCCTCTCCTATCCGACTGAGCGGGAACTTCGGTGAAGGAAATATGAAGTCTGTGACTCTTCTCACTTGGTTTTTTGAAGGTCATTGTTCTTTGAACACTTCATTTTTGTGTGAATTGTTTGGTTTTTGCATTGTTATTTTTGTTCTCCGTTTGCTTCTTGCTTCAATCACAACAAGAGGGTGTCTGTTGTGTATGCGAAATCTGATCATGCTTGTCTGAATCTCCTTGATCTGAAAAGGTAGTTGATAGGAGAAGTCTTTCACATTGAATTAGTTATCATTCACATACAAACGAAAAATTTACATTTTAGTGCTTGATTTGCATATTAGAAGGCATTTTTCGAAAATGTTTTAGCGTTGCATTGGATTCAATTGAGAACCAATTGATAGAGGATTTTTCATATTAGTGTTTGAAAGTGAAAACGACTCCTTATCTTTCCCTTAAATAGGTGTTCATTGAAAAGAAACACTTCTTATCATATTTCATGCATCTTTTTGGGCATTGAGTCATCATTCCATTAGTTTCACTTCTGTGCACCCTTTGAGTAAAGAACGACTATAAAATGAATGCTAATTAAAAATTATCTAGAACATTTTTGTTTTTAGGATCTTCCACCAACAGTAGACTAGGGTTAGCACTTTGGATTAGGCTGTAAGTACAACTTTCCAAAGTTTTCAAAACAAACATTGGCATCCTGAGTTAGGGAGAGTCAAATCCAATTGTCATATTGTTTTTCTGGGATCCCCCTCTCACACAGGGGTTACGCATGAGGTCTCATTCCGGTGAGTTACGGAGATTATCCCTCCGTGGCCCAACTGTTTGTAGTGGTCGGATCGTATATTGGGGGTCACTGGAAGGTATACCCACGATTATGTGTGGGAGCCTTTCAAGTTGATTTCGGACTTGTTATCCTACCCATACGTTCCGACTGGACTGTTGACTGTACCCACCCAAGGGCTGACTACGAGTTAGTGACCTTAGTAGCCACAATATTTAGGGTCTCACACAAGGTGAAAGTGAAGGGAAGTCTCACTGTACCTAGAACAGACGTTGGTCAAACTCACTCGGTCTCCTTGGAGGGTAAATCCACAATTATTGTGGGGAAGCTTGCACCAAGGCGTAAGTCTGTTAAGAAGGTCGCCATTGTAACTGTTCCATCATATCCCAGCCCCTTCTCGACTTGATCACGCGACGTTGGATTTCATCACCAACTAGTATGGTCATCGAGAGAAGTTTTGTCTGCTTGGTTGATTCCTAGATTTCTTAGCGCATGCTATTTCTTTTTGTTAGTTGGCCCTAGATTTTCAGTGTGTTCTGTTATTCTCCACAATTGAGCCCGTAGATGATAAACTTCTTCGCCGATCACATAGGATGCAAGGGCTGCCTCCGGAAGGCTATCAACCCTTACCCCCTAACCCTCCAGAAGACAACTACCATAGAGAGGTAGAAAATCCATCTGATGCCGGAAGTGCTATTGCTCCCCCGTTAGATAACCCAGAAGACGCTTTGGGAACAATTGAAAATCCCACCACACCTATGTCGGTAACTCCTCTTGAACCACTTTTGGTTCGTTTAGACTCCCTTAGGAACATCATAGACGAAGAAGTCCCACGATTACCGGAGAGGATCTTTACCGAAACATATATGGGATCCACGGAACCACTCTTTGGTGATGAGTATAGGACTCCTGTTCTTCCTAGCACCGCAGTAGTAACCAATCCCACACATGCTGGTTCTGTATGGAGGACTTCATCGGGAAGCAATCTCTATGAGCATTTTGAATCTATTCAACAACTCTTTCCTCCTCATGACCCTCCTAGTGAACCAGGACCATCCGGTCAAACCACGAAGCACCCAGTCGATCAGGTTATTCACTCTACTACCACACCAACACAAGTCCATCCTAATGCTGGACTAATCACCTCTACTCTTCCCCGAAGCACTTCAATCTCTACCCCTATTTCTACAATTTTTTAGTCTACAGCGCTACATGCTTCACACGATCCTGCTGGGACATCTTATCACCTAAGAATGCAGACCCCTACTGGCCAAACACAACTGGTTGGAGGTCAACCACCATCCAACATACCTTTCCCTCCTGGAGGACTACCTTTCCATGGCGGTCTTGCCCCTCCCGGGGGAAAACCCCATGTTCATGCTCCTCCTGGAGGGCAACCTATGTTTGACAGTCAAACCCCGGTCATACATCCACCACTGGCAGGGGGGCAACCCTCATTTGCTGGAAACCCTTCACAATCCTGGGGAATATCTTCAGGAGGTACTTTTACTCAACCCCACGTTGGGGGGCACTTGTATAATAACCCACTAGGAGGAGTATCCAATCCTGTCCCTTCTGGAACATCTTACGAACAATCTTATCCGGGCGGTATCCAAAACACCACCTGGAGTTCTCCGGGACCACAGTATTATCCTTCTTATGGGACTCATGTGTATCCACCTCTGGGATCTACTCCTTACCATTCTCAAGGCCAAAATGTTTATCCTCCTCATGGGAAAATAAATCACCCGGCCTATAATGTTCAGAACCCACCGGGTTATGCCAATGTTTTTCATGCACCGTCGAATCCTTCTTACCCTAGCCAGCAAAAACCGTACATAGGAGGACCTACTGGTTACAACTATCCACCTAACCCAGTCTATGGTCCTACTGGTGTTCCTATGCCACACCAGTATCATTCGCACATTAACCAACAACTACCTTTCCTTGCGACTCTGGATCTCCCATATATGTCTCGGTTAACTAATGATCCTATTTCTCATTCACCGGTTTGGCCAGTCATTCCAGTTAAGATTCCTTCTGATATTCCAAAGTTTGATGGAAACCCTGGTGGATATATGAACAACCATGTGATGACTTTCCATCTATGGTGTTCATCAAACTCCCTCATGGATGATTCTGTACATTTGCATCTTTTCCAGCGAACGCTTACTGGTTCGGTAGCAAAGTGGTATATTGAACTACCACATGCTTCTTTTCGTGATTTCAATTCCCTTGCCATGTATTTCCTCACACACTTTCAACTGCCTATTCGCTACAAGATAGGTACTGAACTCTTGACCTCCCTTCGTCAAACCAACTCCATGCATATCTCTGACCATATTCATGAGTGGAGGTGTTGTTGGGAAATAATACCCTACGGACTAACAAGCTAGGGCTGAACTTGTATGCAGATCATGACCTTAAAGAAATCACTTTTAACCTATCACCCCAATACTCAGACCCCTTTTTCACACACAAGCATGGAAAAGACCTACTAACCTTTTTTATCGATGTTTGGTGTAGATCCTCTGTTGCGCTTTATCCGCTTGCTTGCGCTGCTCCTTCCAAAGACAATCCTGCAATCGAGACAAAACACTACGCATGCATGCTATTTTTCTACTTGAGGGTTAGAGATTAAGCATAAATCAAATAAAATATATATAACTCATGCATTCAGACGGTAAAAGTATTCTTTTATTAATCTCAAGATGAATCAACTTACAATAATGATAGAGACCGGCCACCGTTCCTCGATCCTGATCCTGGGCTCCTCCTCTTCTTTGTCCTCCAACTGCTTTTCTTGAATTCTTCTTAGGCTTGAGGAAAGGCTAAAGGGTTGGGACAAATGGATTCGTCAATTGCGCAGAGTTTCTTCGCTATCTTTTTCCTCCTTTCAAATAGTATCCCTACCCCTTCTTTTATAGGCTAGAAGGAGCTAGGGTTTTGGACGAACTCTCGACCATGCATGGCCGGGAGTTTCAGTTAACTGGCCCATAGCTTTTTGTCCCGTCGGAAAATTTCATGTTTTTGTGCTTTGTTAGGTAAACGCGTGCTGTAGTGGGCCAGCCAACGTTCCAACGCGTGCAGTAGTAGGCCTGCCAGCGTTCCAACGTGTGCAGTAGTAGTTTAGGGCGCGTTTTACTTGATTTAATAGGATTTTCAAGAGTTCATTCAGCATGGATTTGGTAAGGAAGGGATATGAGTTGGCCTGATGCCAGGTAAGCATGTGTGGTGCAATTTAGGGTTATAACATATGCCCCCTAATGTGTGAGGTTAGAAGAGCATCTGATGGCCAAAATACATTACCAATTCTTTACCAATCTGTACTGATATGTTGAATGAGTGAGCCCAGGGATCAGGAATCAGGAGATGTCGTTTGCAAAAAATATCAAATGTCTCACCGAGGCGGGCATACCCATGCTCGGGATAAAATAGAACCATGGCTACCAATCAAATACACTGTAGATCCATGTCAAACAACTATGAAGAGTA
>JZKD02S1871617.1:444126-455752 GCA_000966675.3 Picea glauca
GAGTCTGAAAAGGGCTTAAAGAAGACTCCACAATGGTTACTTTTCTCAGTTAATCCGGACGAGATCGAAAAGCATAAATGTAGTCTCGCTGGATGTTGCTTTCGGATCTCAAAGCGAGCTTTAAAAACAACAAAGTTAGCTCATGATAGACTCTTTGTGGGTCGATGCCTGGCATCTCCTCAAGGGAGTTGTATGCTCCGACGAAAACATTGTCTATGATGCCAGGGGTTCTGGAGATATTGATAGGTATCATTTCAGCAATAGTCGCCATATTCCCCTCATCATAAATTTCCTGTGTAGCTAAGAGGTTAATAGGACACGGCTGATCTCCCATCATGGTGATAGTGAATTCTCCTGCCTCGATTCGGCATAACTCTGGGAGGAAATATGATCTATGATGAAGATCGTCCCAAGGTTTGTCTGGACTAGTCATTGCTTCGATTACTGCTTCGTCGGAAGGCAAGACTAAGTCTAACAAATCAGTGGTAGCAAGAGAATCCTGAGCCCAAATAGGCTCTAGAAGTGGATCCAACTCTTGTGCGGGAGTCGTATCAGGGTTAGCTGAAGCTTGCTAGACTAAAGAGTACGCTACTTCAGCAACCAACAAGGGTATGGACATGCTGGAGTGCCCTGTCTCATCCATCGTGGCTGATGGGGAAGGAAGAATCCATGGATCCTCAAAGTAAGTCGTGCGAAACAACGAAACATGAAAAATATCAGCCTTGTGGTGATTCGATATAAACTTGACATCATTATGAGGAGGTGGGTAATCAAAGGTACCCATCAAGGATGGGCACAAACCAACTCCTACGTTAACGACACCGGGCTGAGGATTATCAATCATTGGAATCATGGATGCCCCCAAAGCTAGGTCAGGCCTAGAGAAGGACAATTGATCAATGGTCACTATCTGGCCTTCGTGTGGAAACAACAAGACTCGGAAAACAGTAGAAACCACCGCTTGCATAGCATAAGTCCAAATACAACCCAACAAGAGATTGTAGTTGAGGGGGGCATCGACTACCTCTACTTCAATGCACACGGTCTTCCCTCCTAACTGCACAAGGAAAGAAGGAATGATGCCATGTGGTCGGAATGAACGACCGTCGAACGTAGTGAGGAGAGTAGGTGATGGAGACAACTCGGTCTGAACAATGGCTTTCCAGCATGCTAACGACATAATGCAAGTCGAAGCGCCCTCGTCGACCACCGTGCGGAAGACATTCCATGTAAAAAAAATTGTGGGATGAGCCACTACTATCTGAAACGCGACATGGTAAGGCAGACGAGGTTTCAAGTCAGTCGTATCTAACATGATGGTTCCCGGGTTACAAGTCTCAGTAGAGCCTAAAGTAGTCAACAAGGCTTTCCTCTGAGCAGGGAAACTTTGGAGGAACTCCAAAGTGGACATAGCACAAGGGGTTTGTGATAAATCTTCCACCACAGAGTAGTTCTGGGCAGCCCTTGCGTTTGGATTGTGAGAATCTTTCTTAAACACACCTTTTGGAATGCGTGTCATCGTTTCTCCCAACGTCTTCTCAATATGTAGAGGAAGAGATGGGAGTTTGTCTTCTTTGCCCTTCTCAGAGGCGCTTGGTTTACTATAGTCATGTGCTCTAGTCGTTATTAAGGCATCACCCCTAACCATATATACATTCGCGGGAGAGGAATTATTTGGAGGAGGGAAGTTTTCTTGGCTGCCCCCTTCGGCACTTGCAGAGGCTTGAGTTAAATTTTGCCCATGCTGAAAGGGATTAGTCAACACTTCTTGTTGTTGCTATGTGACAAACTTTTGGGCCTCTGCAAGTCGAGGACACAGATGGGTCGGGTGGTCTTCTGCACACAAGTTGCATGGATACCTTGCCTTTCGTTTTTCCGTGGTGCCCTCACCAACATTATCAGTGGGTTTTTTATCCCCTTTACCCTTCTTGCGTTGTTTTTTCTTGCCCTCAGGCTGCTGGGTGGCCTTTGGGTTAGTCGTCTGTACAGAGTGTACTTCCGACATTTGGGTAGGAGGAGAAACCAAAGCAGTAGTCTGGCTGGCCGCTGAGTGTTGTATAGATAATTGTTGCAATTGTTTAGTCAATTGCTCAGCGGGCTTAGTTTGTGCGGAACCAACAATACCATCAGCATGTGGTCTGGCTCTCTGTCTAGTTTTATCCAATATTGATCGTGGAGCATCCGGCAGGATGTTGTATAATAAACCATACTAAGAATAGATGAGCTCAAACTATTGAGCTCTCATGATGGCATCTTCTTTGGAGAAAACCCCAGAAGTTGCGACGTCTTTGAATAATTGCGGTACTAAAGACTTAAGGAACCACTCAAGCAAGAATGTTGGTGGAACCGGTACGTTGATTAGACTCTTTCTGCATCTCCACTCTCAGATATGATCAGAGATATGGTCCGTCGTCGTCTGTTCGAAATTGGCAAGCAGTTCTGTGCTCGCGTCGTATCTCACAGGTAACTGGAAATGGTTAAGGAAGGCCATAGCCAGTTCGCCAAAAGAAGAATATCATGAGCGAACAAGCTCGATGTACCATTTCGTGGCACTCCCGATAAGAGTGCGTTGAAACAATCCCAACTGGACGGAGTCATGTTTCAGTGAGTTAGATGAACACCAGAGGTGGAAAGTAGTCACGTGATCACCTAGATCTTCGTTAGGCTTGGCCTCAAACTTTGGAATGTCCGAAGGCAACTTCGTTTGCATAGGAGGCCAATGTGGATCGTGACAAATAGGATCATTTAACAACCGTGCCAAATCTGGCAAGTGCAACGTCGCCAGGAATGGTAGTTTGGGTTGCTGCTGATAGCCTGGAAAAAAGGGTCATGGAGTTTGACTGGCACCAGGTTGCCAGGAAAAGTTTGGCTGCTGGCCAGGATTCTGGTAGAAACCATGGCCCTGACCAACGTAAGGATTTTGCATCTGTGGAGACATCATTGGCTGATTCCCCATAAAGGACGTAGGATGTTGGGCATTCATCGTGTTTGATGGACTTTGGGGAGGATTACTCCATGTCGGTCCTGTTGGGATAGGCATAGAAGTCTGTCCGGGGTTCCATTGACTGTGGAAAGAATTACCCCATAACGACATTCCAGATGAGGGAACGGATCCTTGTCCTGAGTTCCAAGGTCCTGGTATATGTGCCCCCGGCGCAGGAATAGTACCCTGTGTCGGAGTAGATTGTCTAAAAATGGGAGTGCCCCCAGATGGGAAAGCAGTGGATGCGAAAGTGTTGTTACCAAATGTCCCGTTCCAAACAAACGGTGATGAACCTACTGGCTGAGTTTGCACAGGTGTTCCTTGACTCCCGGCTCCAAAGAAACTTGTGTGTGAAGGCTGCCCGGTGGACTACTGATGCAGACCACCAAGCGAAGGGGACGAAGGAGAAATATGACCTCCAGCATAAGGAAAAGCATTAAAAGGGACAGGAATGCCCCCAAGTTGACCTTGTAGGGGAGTGTTAGAGCTCCCTACCCCCAGACCCAAATTCTGTAAAGTAGAGTGAGTGAGTGCGGGACTTGTACCTAAACTAGGCATACCGTATGAAAACGGAGGGCCTGTCGCACTAGGTGCGAAGGGAGGTTTGGCCGCCGTGATAGATGGGGTCGGTCCACTGTGCGACGTAGTTACGGCCGAGACCATGGTGGCCTGGACCGTCGACAAGGGAAAGTTAGGAGAAGCTTATCCTGTGGTAGCAATGGTGGTGGGAATGGAAGAATTCCCAGAGGAAGTAACAGCGTTTGTTGCCATAGCTGTGTGAGGCACTGACAGGCGTTCGTAAAATTGAATTGGCACAATAAATTGCGATCAAGTATCAGTGGTTGGGGTTTCAACCGAGCCAATACTGGCGGTTGATCCCTCCGGGAGTTGTTCGGGATCAATGGTTGGTAACCCGGTTGCTTCGAAAGACCCTTGTTGGTCTAGCTTCCGCCTCAATGGGGGCGGGGGTGACTCCAGTATAACCGGCGGCAGGCCCAGAAGCCTTCGTGACTGGCAGAGCTCTGAATCCTCCACTGTGTGAGAAGATTCATGACACGCTAAGGTATTCTACACGATCAAATAGTAACACACACTAAAAAGAAGCCCCTAAGAGATAAATCAAGAAAACACTAAACTAGTTGGAAGAACAGTTACAACAACCAACACTAGAGCAACTTATCGGTGCAAGTGAAACTCGAAAACGGAAGCACCCTCCGGGTATACTCTGCAAAGCGTGGCCTGATGTCTATCCTAGGTACCACGGTATACCCCCGTAGTCACCTGTGTATGTCCCTAGAAAATATTGGCAACTAGTTTGCCAGCACGCGAACAGTCACCAGGCGGGTATAGTCGATAGTCGGGTAGACCACAATGAGCAAGGTATCAAGCCCGAAACCTGTCAAGGGTATCAAGAGAAAATGGTCTGGAAGACAACTGAGGACCTCGAACGGATTCGAGACCCACGAAGCCCCGTGGCAAATGGAAACGACGGAATCCCTTAACAAATCCTCGATATGTGTTCTCCACTACGCTTGGTCCAGCTTTGGAGGGGTTATCTCCACTACCTTTCCTTACGCAACCTTGTGTTTATCCCCTGTGTTAGAGGGGGGTCCTGGATAACTTTCACGTAACTGGACTTCTACACTCCCTATGACAGAATCCAATGTTTGGTTTGAGTGGCCTTGGAGAATTTACTCTCCAACCTATTCCAAGGCCCTAGTCCTGAGCTAGTGTATGAACCCTACAAACAAAAAGTCTAATAGATTTTAATTAGCGTTGCTTTTAATGGGATTTTTTATGTCACAAGGTATGAAGGTGAAACTGATGGTGTGTAAAGACTCAAAGAAAAATTAATAAGAAATGCTTGGAAACAAAAACTTTTACCAAAAATGCAAAAACCAACAACTTTTCACCAAGAAAGATTTCTTTTTCTTTTCAAATTTTCTAAGATTTCATGCAGCAAACATACAGGAATTTCGCTCAATCTGCGAGCTACTTATGCTCTAAATGCACTGCAAAAACTTATGAAAAAAGACTTCTTCCTAGCTATTGATGCAGCAACACAATCTTCAAACAAAGAAGAAAATGAAAAAGAGATATATTTTTTTTATTTGAGTGCTAAATGAAGCAACAAAGGGAAAATGCCGACAAGCACAAAACCAAGAAAACAAAATAAAATTATGGCTTAAAGCGTAGATCGCAAAGAAATAGAGCAAAGACACTCAATGGCAATCGAGAAAGCACTGCTTCTTACGCTTGTCTAAAAACCATAAAACACAGAAAAAAAAAATTATCTTTTCTATCAAACATCAACTAAGAGAAAACAGGCTAAGGATAAGAGGCCCTAACCTATTGACTATGAAACCCTAGACTCAAACCCCTGAGAGGAAAAAAAAAAAACTTCTCACCACAAGAGGGGATGACTGCCCCACCCTGAATGAAAAGCAACCTGACAAGCCCACGACTGTCACTGAAACAGCACGCGTACAAACGCGTGCTGAGCTATAACAGAGCGCGGGTACCTGCGGGCTGAACTGATACAGGCCACGTGTATGTGCAAAATCCAAGACAAAACTAACCACAGAAGGCCCAGACCTGGAAGAGGCCTCTAATATTGACAACCAGGGTCTCTTGAAGGCTTGGATGCTTCTTCTTTAACAGAAAAGGAAAATAAATGAAAAAAATAACAAACACAATAAAGCAGACTGAGACAAGACTGTGAACCAGTAAGACCCAGACAAGATCCAAAAAGCCCCCTGAGAATGTAAAATTCTGACAGGGAAGAGGGGACTGCCTCTTAAGCTTTCTGACTCCTACACGCTACTGAAACTTCTACAACAAGCGTTCAAACGTGGGTTGTAAGAGGTTAGGGCGCGGGTTACACGCGTGCAGGCCTTCTGCAAGCCGCGTGTACCTCTGTGTGTCCCGATAATCACCGTCAAGAATAATCAAGGAAAATCTAGTATAAAGAACCAGGTTCCCTGCTAGCTCTGACCTAACAGCAAACAGACAAACAAAGAAGCAGAAAATCTAATTCTTTTAACTACCCAAAAACCTCAATTAAATCCGAAAACCCTAAGAGTAATATCCCCAGTGGAGTCGCCAATTCTGTTGTTGGGAAATAATACCCTACGGACTAACAAGCTAGGGCTGAACTTGTATGTAGATCATGACCTTAAAGAAATCACTTTTAACCTATCACCCCAATACTCAGACCCCTTTTTCACACACAAGCATGGAAAAGACCTACTAACCTTTTTTATCGATGTTTGGTGTAGATCCTCCGTTGCGCTTTATCCGCTTGCTTGCGCTGCTCCTTCCAAAGACAATCCTACAATCGAGACAAAACTCTACGCATGCATGCTATTTTTCTACTTGAGGGTTAGAGATTAAGCATAAATCAAATAAAATATATATAACTCATGCATTGGGACGGGAAAAGTATTCTTTTATTAATCTCAAGATGAATCAACTTACAATAATGATAGAGATTGGCCACCGTTCCTCGATCCTAATCCTGGGCTACTCCTCTTCTTTGTCCTCCAACTACTTTTCTTGAATTCTTCTTAGGCTTGAGGAAAGGCTAAAGGGTTGGGACAAATGGATTCGGCAATTGGGCAGAGTTTCTTCGCTATCTTTTTCCTCCTTTCAAATAGTATCCCTACCCCTTCTTTTATAGTCTAGAAGGAGCTAGGGTTTTGGACGAACTCTCGGCCATGCATGGCCGGGAGTTTCAGTTAACTGACCCATAGCTTTTTGTCCTGCTGGCAACTTTCCTGTTTTTGTGTTTTGTTAGGTAAACGCGGGCTGTAGTGGGCCAGCCAGCGTTCCAACGCGTGCAGTAGTAGGCATGCCAGCGTTCCAATGCGTGCAGTAGTAGTTTAGGGCACGTTTTACTTGATTTAAGAGGATTTTCAAGAGTTCATTCAGCATGGCTTTGGCAAGGAAGGGATATGAGTTGGCTTGATGCCAGGTAAGCATGTGTGGTGCAATTTAGGGTTATAACAGGAGGCGACAACGAAGGATGATCAAGGCAGTCATTCCTGACATGCTCTTGGTGTAATGGTTTACTAAATCACTGTTACCCCTGATTGCTCACGATGTCGCTATGAGTGGTGCGGTCACATAGGAACAAGCCATTGCTCGGGCTCAGTACTTAGACTTGGTTTATTCCCAATCTGGTACTTTGTATGATTTGCTTCCGAATTTTGCTCGAGCTAATACCGATCCTTCTAAGCCATCATCCTCATCTCATGCGGATGGTGTTATCGGTTCCGTCAAATCCAAATCAACTACACCCTCTTCTACCTCCCCCCAAACTCAGATCTCTGAGGTGAATGCAGTTCAATCTGCCCCTTCACAACAATCTAGAGGTAAGAATAAGACAAAGAATAAATCAAAAAATAATAATGAACAACCCAAGAATCAAACACCTGCTACCGAAAAGCAACCACAACGGAAATTGAAATTCCCGTGTATCATTTGTGGTGACGATAACTACACTTGAGATTGTCCACTTCACAATGAAGTGGCCAAAATGTTCCTAGGGAAGTCACAACCCACTGTGCTTACTCAACCTTTTCCACAGCAGCAATCCATGGTTGCTCAAACCCCCTCTCCTAGGGGAATTTCTAGCGAACCTAATGATGAGGCCTCGTCGAGTGCACATATTTATATGTTTAATGGGATTAATTTGACCACTCGCTCTAAGACCTACGACACACTAGGTAACCCTGACAAAGGAAAAGATACTAACGGTGCCGGCACTTTACCGGATCCATCATCATCCTCTGTTAGTCTTCTATCGGTTAATCCTCCGTCTAGACCGCTTTAGATTGAAAAACCCACGTTCGACTCTATCTTACGCACTCCTAAGAGCACTATCTGCAACGCTACCTTTAATCCTAGTTCACGTGCTGCCCAAAACTACAACTTTGTTGAATATTTGGCTCAAGCACCATGTGCTATGTCTGTGTTAGAAGTTCTACAGCACTGTCCTAGTCAACGTAGAACGCTCTTGACCGCTCTTGGCATTGTTGATCCTGAGTCATCCAATCAGGTCATGTTTAACCTAGATAATTATGCATCTTGACTCTCCCACCAACTTGCTTTCCAAGTTGATGTTGTTGTTCACAATCAACAAATCCATTGAACTATTCTGGATGAGGGAGCCTCAACTTGTGTCATGTCTTTAGCATGTTGGAAAGGTTTAAAATCACCAGCACTCAACAAATCCCCAACGATGTTACGCGCCTTCGATGGGTGAGGTTTCCATCCCCATGGGATTTTACAGTCCCTGCCCATCCAATTGGGTGGCAAAACTATTACTGTTGATGTCAAGGTGGTCGATTCTCCCCTCTATTACAACTTATTGCTTGGAAGAAGTTGGTTTTATGCTATGACTGTCATTTCCTCGTTGGTCTTTCGATGTGTACAATTTCCTCACCAAGGAAAAATTGTCACTGTTGATCAGTTGGATTTCTGTACGACCGATGTTCGCACTCTTGCTACCAACAATATTCCTTTCTTGGGAGACCACAAGATCACGTATGAAAGCGTTGGTGTTGTCTTACTGAAATATTCTAGCCTCATGGGTACCTTCCCTACACCACTTCCACCAACTACACATCACATTTCAACCGTCGATATGATTTCGACCGTGGCTTATCAATCTTTGGAATCATCTGATCCTTGGATTGTACCTTTCCCTTTGAAATTCGATGCACTAAGTGACACTGTGCCACTTAGTCCAGCCGAAACGTTATACGTTTCTACCCAATCTGCTTCTCCCTCGTCAGATGACCAACATCTATTGGCGCCTAACATTTCCTCGATGAAATCACGGTTGAGTTCTTTGTCATCTGCGATCGACTACATTTCCCCAACTTTTCCTTTGGATGAATCTATTCCTGAAATGTTTCGTATTGACAAGTTACCTCGAGATAACAACTATCACCGATCCTCTTTTCTTCCCCCTCGTGAAGAAATTCGGGCAGATATACCGTCTATCTCTCCTCTTGGTGTTGATTTTTCATCATCTCCCATGATTTCAACTTTCGACGATTTGGATCCGGTAGTGGACATGGTGATCTCTTCGGTAGGGTCATTGGAGTCCAATCTCCTTACCCCTGTCATGGCCCTCGACATGTGTTCCTTCTCAAGTGATTATCTTCCATCCAACGAAGATCTCCTGGAGGCCATGACCATGTTTTATCCTTTGACATGGTACCCTTCCAGAGCATTATCCTCTTGGAAGCCATGATCTAGACAAAACTACGAGCATAGTTTCTCTTCTCTGTGGCAAGCTCGTTAAAAAATGAAACAGAGGTCCTGAGCATCATTCTTTTCCTGTGTCAAGCTCGTTAAAAAATGAAACAGTCACATCTCTTGAACCTTATTTTCATCCACCCTTCTCCTTTTTCTCATCTACTAGAGAAATTGGTGATGACCTCAGAGCCGATGAATGAATCGAAGCTTGGAGGGCATGTCTCCAGCCTTTGCTGATCATTCTGGAGCTAAGTCACCAACTTTTAAGCTGGGGGCATACCGACCTTAGTCTTTGTTCTTTCTCGTGCTCGTAAATACATGAGAATGCATCCGGGTAGACTTTTATCTCTTTTTCGGACCTGTATGGATAAATGAAAAAGGAACCCCCCAGAGTCTCCTTTAAGATCTTTTCAGACTCTCTAAACATGAAAATATTGTCGAGTGATCTTGATTTCTTTCCCACTCATTAAATGGTTTGAAAGGGCGTCTTTCGAGTGATAATTTATCTCTTTTTCGGCCTCGCGAGACTAACATTACGAAAAAGGACAACATTGGAGTCATCTTTAAGTTCTTTTCAGACTCTCTAAACACGAAAAGATTACCAAGCGACCTTGTTCTCTTCACTCTCGTTAAAGTATTTGAAGAAAACGTCTGTTGAGCGATAGTTTATCTCTTTTTTGGTCTCGTCAGACTACTTTACGAAAAAGGAACTGAGAGAGTTATCTTTTAAGTGTTTTTCTAGACTCTATAATCATGAAAACCCTTCGAGTTTTCTGTCTTTGGACTTGCTAAACAAAACATCAACAGGCCCATATGGGATCGAACCCTTACTTCTTCCAGTTCGTTAAAGGAAGAGGAACTTATCGAAGCGTGAGTTTTATCGAGCATGTGTTACGCTCCTCGAGCTCGTTAAATTAAAAAGAGGTACTCGTCTATCTGGATGGAGGGGGAATTGAAAGAAGAAAGCCAAGCAGGTTTTTGAGAACACTACCAAATAACTCTTAGAGTCACCCTTGAACATGGCACTTTGTCTTTGCGCACACCTTAATCCGTTGAACCTCTACACTAAACCAATCCTCTGAGTTTTTCCTACTCCTTTGGGTCACCCGACAAAAGTCACAGTATCCACTGCATTATCGTGTTTTGGTCCATGTCACGTTGCTACTGTTGTGCCTCAGTGTTCAAGGGAAGTATCTGCCTCGAGAGTCAGCCATCACAAATATCTTGTCTCAATACTCATGTCAGTCCATGTTCTTTTGATCTACCAATTACATCTATGTGTTCGTTTCGTGTCGTTGATGGGGGATACACCAAGGCCCTCCTTCGACGAGCCTATTCCTGTTGACTTCAACACCTTATCCAGGAACTAGCCTTAGAAGCCAGTTAGTACTTTGGGACCTACATGCCTTAATGGCAGGCCTCCTCACATTCGACAGTGGGTTTACATCATTGACCTCTGATCGGATGATTCCACAGATGTTCGACTTCATATCATCCATTCACATTCATTGGAATGTACTAGAGTACCTTGGGAATCATTGACATTAATGGTGATCTTCCTCGTGATTGTTAACGGTTTACATTATTGACCGGTAATCAAGTGGTTTCTGCCATGTTTGACATCAGGACATCTATTCACATGGTTAGATTCGTACTACATCAGGATAGGTATGAAGACCCTGGGTTGAGTGATCACTTTGATATGTACTTTGCCCAAGTTGCGATGGAGTTTCTTTTGAACAATGACACATATATTGTTACATAGATCCACTTTGTATTGGTCGTGGCTATGTCTTGTCATCTCATAGATCCACTGTGTATTCTTCATGGATACGATCAGTTTAGGTCATGGGAGTATAGATCCACAGTGTATTTTCAGTGGCTATACCTTTTTATACAATTATGGATCCGCAGTGTATTTTATGGCAGCCATATCTTGCAAGTCTTGATCACCCAAGCATAGGCATGCCTGCCTTGGGTTTGAAACATGTCATAATATTTGTTGGATGTTTGTGTGCAGATTTTGTCAGGTTCTCTGCATCTATACCCTTGCTTGAAAGTCTACAAATCATTTTAGTTATCAGTTCTTGTCTTCTAACTTCATACTTTGGGGGGAAATCTGTTACACATCAAAAATACTCACTTTGATAGTGTCGCAAGTGTCGTCATTACAAGGTTCGCAAGTGTCGCTTTTTGCTCACAAGTGTCGCAAGTGTTAAAGAAATCATACTGCCGTGATGCCCATGTCATCCCTGTAAATGACATCAAGAGGACACTTGGCACATGTCAAACACTTGATTTGGAAGAGGAGGAAAGGTTAACTAGGCTCATGAACCTTTTGCCATCTGAAAACACTCAAAAAACTAAGTTTTGAAG
>JZKD02S1871617.1:457151-493077 GCA_000966675.3 Picea glauca
GGTGAAAATGAAAATGACATAGTAAATTGTGATTTTATTACTATTTATAAAACATTTTTACCCATTTGATATAGTTTTATGCCATTATTTTGTCTAATGGACTAATTCAAAAGTGGTTTTAAGCTAGTTTTTGTAGTTTCGACTCAATTGTCTTACAGATTTCAACGTCATGGTTGGTCGTTCGTATCCTCAGGCAGGTATATTCATAACCTAGAATATAGGATAGGTATTCACTACATCATGCAGTTTTTCATTATCCTCCAATTACCACTTTTTACGCCTTAGGTACAAACCCATTTGTTGCGGCGCATTAACCTCCATCTGCTATCATGGAATCATTAATAAATGGTAGAGATTTACCAAACATGGGTACCCTAGTTAGAACCTCTTTGTCATTTGGTGCCCATGCCGAGATTTTTCCCTTAGGACCGGGAGTCCATTCAAATTCGATATATGACTTTACAATGAGCCTCATTTCTCATTCATGCACATGTAGCCTTATTACCCGCGAACTCCCAAAAAACACAAGTCTTAGTTAATCTCTTTTCCGAATCGTTACTAAAAATTGAAAAGATCACCGAGTGATTTGTCCCTTTCACACTCATTAAAATTGGATTTGAAATATCACGAGTCTTAGTTAAGCTCTTTTCCAACTCGCTATCAAAAATGGAAAATATCGCCGAGTGAACTTGTCTTCTTCACACTCGTAAATTGGATTTGAAAAGACATCTATTTGGCACAAGTTTACCCCTTTTTCACACCAAATAGACTAAAAGATATAAAAAATGACATTTTTTGGCATTAAATTGTGATTGCAACTCATGCCCTTGCTTGCAGTATTGAGACTTTAGTCGTTTCTCGCTTTGCGTTATAAACCATGGCCTAAGCAGTTTGCATCCTCAACCAAGCAGAGCCTTGTCTATATCCTTCACAATTTGACACCCTATACCCTGGAGGGAACATCACCCCGAGTTTCCATCTCTTGCATGCATTTCCTTGCATTGAGCATAGGTACGTTCGACTGCTGGAACTAGTTTTGCTTACTTGCGACACTCGTTCCCTCCTCTGTATCATAGCATTCACTTGTTATGAAAAAACAAAAAACAACGGGAAGGAAGGGAGTACTATATTGTAATTGGTAGTAGTCATGTCGCCTTTGAACAGGCACAAAGTTATTGAGTCCTTGTGTCATCATAATTTTGGGTCTAGCATGGCCTTAGGAAGTTGATCTCGTTACAAAATTTTCTCTACCGACTAGTTAATATTCCAGCCACTATAGAGAACATTATGGATGCCTCTTGCATCTAATTGTCGAATCATTAATTCTATGCTACCATATTCAACCATATGTCTCATGCTCTTGTTCAAAGGAATTCTGTCAACCTATGTCGTCCACTCCTCAGAAATCTTGATTTCGCATGTCGGCCATACCCTCAATTTGTCTCAGAATCACATTATACTTTGGTCTTATGATGCACCCTGGCCCTACTTTCATCATTGGTAGGTCACCTTGAACCCAACAATTGACATTTCATCATGGGTTTTTGACTGGGTGGTTTCCCTGGTGTTCGACGGCAAGACATCTATTCACACATTGGGATTCGTGCAGTGTCTTGGAAGCCATTAGCATTATTGGTGGTTTCCTTGCCTTTGTCAATAGTTTTCATCGTTGGATGCTATTCAGAGGGTATTTTTCATGTACCACTTGCATTTGGCACACTCGAAAGATGCACAGGTTCATTGGTTCGTGAACATGTTCTTCGTCTGATCTCCACCAAATCATGAAGCTCCTAATTTGTTCCTCGTGCTGACTAATGAGATATGCCTTAATGCTCTCCTTTCAGCGGGTCTCTTTCCATCGACTTTAGCTCATGTATTCTGGATATGAGACTTAGATTTTTATGAGTACCTTGAGGTCTACAGTCATTAGTGGCAGGCTCTCTTGCCATTAACAAATGGGAATACATCAATGTCTCCTGATCAATGGATCTCTCAAATGTTCAACACCATCTCCTTTATTCACATTTGTAGAGATGTACTCGGTGCCTTGATACCTACTTTCATCATTGGTAGGATGTCTCGTGTTTGTTAACGATATACCTCAATGACCGGTAATCAAACAATTTCTCATTGTGTTCAACCTCAACTCATTTATTCACATGATGTAGACTTGCACCATTGGCGGATTGTATTGAAGACTTGAAGACATCACTTTGTAGACACAGCTTTCCTGAGCTATTGCTTCCATTTCATTGGACCAGGACCTATTTGACTTTAGCAATCATGGGAGATTAGATTGTACTCCATGGTATACAGATATCTTCATATTGATTTTGGGACTGGTTTCACTGGGCCTTGTTCGTGACTATGATAGCTATTGGCATGTAACCGCATTTATATTTTCCTACTCATGGCCATGAAAACTTGTTGGTATATTTTCAACTGGATCTGCATTGTATTTTTGGTAGCCATGTATGCAAAGTTAGTACATAATGTAACGAGCAATTGAGTTCGTCCAGTTGGTTCTCTACCACTTCACTTCTGGGTTATTTATAATGCATTTCGGCCATCGCAGATACTCCTCTGATCTCACACATTAGGGGGCATCTGTTATAGAAAGATTTTCCTCACCATTTCTATCTTGCATAGAGGGTCTTTTTCCATTTCCTTATGCAAACTTATCAACCCCCTTTTTGATAAATCCAGAGCCAAAATTATGAATTTTTCCACATATACACTTCCTAACTGCTTTGCAAGGTGCATATACGCTTGTTGCTCCACTACATCTCGTGTATATCGGGATTTGTGCCAGAAAATACAAAATGAGGTCAAGTTTCCATGTCACGACAAATGATCTCTGATCTTTGGTCTTCCATATATTGGAAACATTCTGACTCGACCCTTCAGTTGCATTCTGGAGGCTATAAGAGCACAATTTTGAGCTATGGAAAAAGAGAGAGAAAGCATTCAACTTTGAGAGCAAAGTTACTCTGGAGAAATTACTTCATATTGAGTCTGCATCCCTTTGTCCCTCAAGTCTGAACACAGTGTTCATCCCCCAAGCTCTTTCCTTATTGTCGAGAGGACCTCATTACCTCTTTGATATGAGCTTGCCTTTGGTGGAGGATTGAAGTGGTGGATACCCAGTTGGAAGGAACTTGGTTTCTCGGTTTCAAACCATGCCGACACGAAAGTATGTAACGTTGATACTTTTGTTGATCAATTATTAATATAAATACTCCTTTCCTGTCCTATCGATATCTTGCAAATATATGATTATTATCCATGGGCATGTTTGTAATGTTTATTCATGGATTGTGCTATCTGATGTGCTAACTCATTTTATATATTGTCACTATATACTTGCATCGCTTGTTTGTTGAGAACTTCTTGCAGGTGTAAACTTTTGGGTAAAAGTGCTCAACAGTGGAACGAAATCAAACGATTGGATCGAGGTAGGCTTCTTCCTCGTATTCCACATTAGTTTATATAGCACATGTTGGAATTGAGTTGATTTCTGCAGTCATACCTGTCTGTTTTGGTTTACCCTTGGCCATAGAGAGTTTTTCCCTTGTAACAACGGCTTGGGCTGGTTGTCATGAGAATGGACATATTTTCTCTGTCCCTTGTTTTGTGGGTTGGGGCCACCTTTTCCCTGCTTTGACTATGAGGAGTTTGCAAATCCAAACTCTCTCCTCTTCTTCTTAAATTTCTGCTCGATCTTGACAAGATCTCTATAACCCACACCTAATGATGTGATGTCTAGATACTCCATTTATGTTTGAATGTATATAGGCATACAGTCACGATATTTGAGCAACAGATGTCATTCAGAGTCTTTGACACCCAATTTGGTGCTCAGGGTATGGAAAATATTGGTGAAATATGGTAATGTCTAGTCCCTTTCCTCATGCAGCATGGTCCATCTTGTGTATTGGTCCTCGTAGCTTCCAACAGGGTAGTATTGTTCTTTAATGGAATCCCTGAAGGAATCCCATGTGGGGGTGACAAAAAATATTGCAGATTCCTTTATGTCCCTTTTCTCAGAGTAAGTATCCCAACATTCCTTAACATGTGGGATGACCTTGAGGAGTGAAAAAGTAATATTTTCCCTATCGGAAAAATTGTGGACCGAAAAATACCCTTTGAGAAAATTCATCAATTTATCTACATCATCCGCATCTATAAGTCCTTCAAATAATGGAATATCAAAATTCACTTGTACCTTGAAGGGGGTTGTGTGGCCTCTTGATGAATATTTGTATGCTATGGGAAGCCACCGAAGGATCTGTGCAAAGTTATCCATCATTTTATTCCTTTGTTGCGCAAGGGATTCCTCGAGAAACAGTTTAAAATGATCTCCTACTCCACCATATTTCTTCTCATACCACATGAGTCCCAACTTATTGTACCCAAATCTTGTCGGGGAAATGCACAAAGAAAAACAAATGAAGAGAAAACCACTCTGATACCAGTGATATGGATTTATGAGAAGAAAGAAATGAATAACATATTGAATACAATAACAAAAATATACAGAGAAAAACGAGTGAAAAATAACTTCTATTGAATAAAGAAAATAGGTTGAAACTTCAAAACTACAGAACTGAAACAATTTGCTCGAATGGTGGTAGCTATATCTGAGAAGAGATGTGGATTCTACGCGCATTTGTATGAGAAACATGATTACAATGAGGCTTCAAAGGGATTTTTAACATTACTCATGAACGCCAAAACCCTACATATCCAAAAACCTAACCTTAGGAGATGAAACACCAAAATTTATGTGGGCCCCGATCGGTAAGTTGGTACCTCAACTTCTCGGTGTCATAACTTTTGCATACGACCTTTGTTTTAGGCATGTGATAGCCCGTTGGAAAGGTATTTTTGAGAAATAGACATTGTGTCATCAAATTATAACTCTCCCTATAGTTTGACTATGGAAAGACAAAACAACACTATTTAGGACCCCAAAACATCCCTGGAAGTACAAAATGATGTATTGACATGGAAACTTCCAAAATAAGCCAGTCGATATAGGTGGGTGGCCACCAATATCCACCTAGATGTTGTGTAGGGATTTAGGATAGCCTCGGAAGTGTAGATCCCACAATTACAAATAAATTTCATCATTACAAAGAAACATGTTGAACTAAAAACTGTCAAGATGAGCCAGTTGGAATAGGTGGGTAGCCACCAATATCCACGTGGACCCACCAATATCCACCTGGATCATTCATTTTATTTTTGTTTCTTTAGAATTTTTTTCAGTGCCATGGGATTCCTTTGTTATTTTTCTAGGGCTTCCTTAGTGATTCTTTCAAGATCCTAAAAAACATATGGATTATCTTTTGCTTCTTCTAAAACATCTATAACTTTATCTTTAAGGTTCAACAAATATTATTCTTTATCTATAAGATAATTGTTAGTTGATTCTATACAAACTTATTCTATATCTTATTCTTCATTTGCAGGAGAGTATTCAACATCATCACATTTAGAATTATTGCAATTGGAGGATTTTGGAGATTCTTTACCTTCATTGATGATTGAGTTTTGATATGAATTCTCTAGCTTCAGCCATAGGTCCTTGGAGGAGGTACATCATCCTATCCTGTCTTTGACAGAACCTAAGAGTCCATTGAATATGTTCTGGAATGCTACTATATTGTTCTTATTTGCTTCTTTTTGGGCTGCAAATTTGGATTGTTTCCTCGAGGGAACTTATCCAAAAACAACTCTATCCCAAACACCTACTCCTTTTGAATTCAAATACCCTTTCATTTGTATTCTCCATGCCAAGTAATCTATCTCATCAAAGAAGGGGACTTCATCTGCATGTTCATACATTTATGTGTCCATGGATCCCCTTCAAGATTGTAAGGCTTATAGTGAAGGCCTTCTCTAATACAAATTGTTGGACACACCGACCACACTGAGAGGTGGGGGGTGAATGAGTCTGTGTCTCCTTTTACACTTATTTCAAAAATTTATTTAGCAACCACTTCAAACATTATTATTCATTCACAATTAGCTACTTTCATATATCAACAACATACATAAATAATAGACAACTATAAACCATCACCATAATGAACATAAAGAACATCAGATATATGTGTAATCTTTTTGTATTATTTGTTTACATGAATACTGCAATATCTGGGGTTTATCATCACTAACTGAAAAAATCACCAACTCCAAGAGAGTACCAACTCTCAATACAAGACTCGAATTTCAGATATCAGCACCAACTGAGATGTGAGGAATCCAACCTTCAAGTACAAGACCCAACTTGTAGACAGAAAAAAAAAATTGTCAAGTATTCTCTATAGGTCCATGACCTATATATGCTACAATACGTGTATGTACATTCCTTGTTCTTGTTCATCCCGTGTATGTACGTGACATGTCCTCTAGAAGTCTGTGTACAACCTCAAAAAACTAGGGTTTCTAGTTTTTTGCAACTCTAAAACTTTTATGCCTCTGTCACATCCACCTGTAACATGTCACTACATCCAAACTGTGCCATCTCTATCATGTCATCAATGAAACATATCCAATAACCTATGCATCTCCCTCATGCATACATCATCATACAACATATATATCCCTCAACCATATCAAAAATGTACTATACATAAGAATGTCACTTACTCAAATAACCAACCAGCATATACCCTATCCATATCTCACAACAACCATACCAAGAATTCTTCAATCATTCACCATACCATAATCATATCTAAGCATAAAAAAAAACATGTAACCATACTAGAACTTTTGTAGATGATGGGAACCTATAGAATGTTGACCTGGGAACTTGCTTCAGACTTCAGGGACCTAGCTCCAACATATATTTTCATGACCTTTTCACCTATACACGACCTCCTATTCTACATCATGTGTATGTATGATGCCTCATCCATTGCAACTCATGTATGTATGCAACCTCGTCCATTGCATCCTGCTCACACCTTCAAAACTAGGGTTTTTTTTAACTTCTGAAACTTTCTCCATCAATCCTCCTTTTCTACCTCAGACTTGTGTGACTTCAAATGTATCAATGTGTACCTGCAATGGACCTTTCAAAAAATAATAGATATTCAATGTGCTCAAAATTATATTGCATAAGAGACCCTTTCTCTCTTATTTATACTCTCCAAGTAGCTTCCTCTAGGGGTTATCTTATAACTAATTTGTTAACCCACTTCTAACTACTTTGTCCACTTACAACCACTTTATCTACAAATAGTAAGTTCTCCACTTCTATTTGCAACTAGTTTATTTTTAATTATTTTCTTATTGCAACAACTTAAGCCATTATTAACTCCTAGTTGCAACCATTTTGACAAGTCAACTTATTCTAGGAGCTTCTAGAATAATTTTACTTATTTGACCTTCTAGGGGCTTCTAGGAAACTCATGAGGGTTTTCCAACTTCACTAAGCCATGTCTCCTCAATCGTGAGGAACTGTGTGACATACCACATATCACTAGAAACAACACGACATGTACTATCCATCCATGATGGTCTCACCTACAAATTCATTGATGCATTACGTTATTCCTCAACCAAAATTGGGTTCCATGAACTACTCAACCACTTAACCATCTGGACATAGAAAAGCATCTTCCCATGAGGGATTTCACCATAAGGGGGTCACTTTGGAGTTCATCCATTTGGTACTTCCTATCAACCATGACATGACATTAATGATACAAATTCCTTTGATATCAACCTTAAAATCAATGAAAACACATCACTAAGACACCACTTTACATCAACCCTTTGACATCAATCCTTTGACATCAATGACAACATAGTACAAAAAACATCACATACACATATACAATTAGTTTCAATATGTTTCTACAATATTGTAGTTGTATTCAAAAAGGAAACATGTGACCATATGAACATACAAAAAAGATTGCAGAAGTAATTCATACAACAGAAATGTAATACTCAAATATTAGATAAATATATTAAGATAAGTCCCAAACACACTCACCAAGATCCATGTCTCCAAAATGCCTCTTGCTCTTCATTAATTTTGAAGTAACAATAATTTATGTTATATACAAAGTGAAAAAGTCCTTAATTCGTTATAGACATTTATTTTATATAGCATAAGAAGAGGCTTTTCATATCCAGTAACTGTCATCCTGTCAAATGATAGTTACAACGCTTCATTTCATATTCTCAATTAGGACTTTATAATAATTACAAAATAATAAAAATGCAGAAACTTTGTTACAAAAATCAAGTGGTCTTTGGTTGTTGCATTTATCCATGAAGGATTTCCACAATTTGAAGGCTTCTAGTGTAGTGTCTATTATTCTCAGTTGCATATTCTCGAGATCTACCTCACCATCATAGATAGGGATTACCACTTATGTCTTTATATCTTCTTGTGTTTGTGGTATGAATTGTTTGGTTAACAAGATCAATTTGTTTGGATTTATTATTATGGTTTCCAACACTTATTTATCAACCTCCTCTATCACATTGATAGCCTTCATGATGAGATTCATTTTAGTCTCCACATCTTCTATTATAATTGAGATGGTCCTTTTTCTAAATCTTCCAGGGTGTCCATCCCAAATTGTTCTAGCAAGTTATCTGGTTTCCTCCACAATCTTTTGCATGATTTTTTAACTATTTCTTGATTGGTTTTGATATCATTGGAGATAGATTTCCCAGTATTAAGTAGTAATTGGTCTTTGATCCTCTTATTGGATATATATACTAGTAGGATGTTAGGAGGGTTATCGTAAAAATATTTCCAATCTACCATCTTTTCATCGAAACTCTAGACCTTCTGATACTTTTCCTTCACACTATTCATCTCTAGACCTAGCTTAAGGTGATCCAACATGTTCTTTTGAATCCTATTTAATATACAGAATAATTTATTTTGTACATCTTTGATTTCCTCATTGTCTTTGGTGGATTCTTATTTAACTATCTCCAATAAAAATAGTTCTCCTTTTACTTTATTCCAAATTCTTATCTAGGAGGTCATTGTCTTGTCACAATTGTCAAATCTTATCTTCTATATTCTCATTGTATGCACTTATTTCCAAGCGTTCTTCGTACAACCTTACCATTTCTTGAGTATGTGTGGATTTAATTTGTTCTATTTCTTCTTGATGTAAATTTTGTTTCAAGATATCCTTTTGTTCAAATTATGCACTTATTTTTTTCTCTTGAAGTTGTTATTCCCTTTGTAGTTCTTCTCTGTGAAAACGTTATGTTGTTATTGCCTCTTTGCTAAATTCATTGGACAAATTATCTTTGATTGTATCCATGGAATCCTCTAGATCAGATACCCTTTATTTTGATATGTCAAGTGCTGCAGTAATTTCATAGAGCGACATCACATTTGCACCAGTGAAGCAATTAAGGGGTGATGTCTCATGTATTTCATTATCTTTAGGATATGGGCATGCTTTCCACTTAATGATTCTTTTATATGTTTTTGTCTTATACTCAATCCTTTTATTTTTATCTTTGTTGATATTTTCTCAATAGCCTTAGTATTTTGGTTGTAATAGTATTCTCCTATAGCTACAACAACACATTCTATTCCAAGTCCTAGAGATGTGATTGAAAGATTACCTGGAATTGTTGCCATAGGAGTACATTATTATAAGTGTATTGTGACCATACTTGTGCTAGGATTTTCCACCACATATTGGTTCAATTGTTCTAGTTCCTTTTATTGTGATTTGGTTGCATTCCTCTTTTCTTCCTCTTCTTTCTTTCCTCATTTTGAGCAGCCAATGAGGATTTATATTCATATTCCTTTCTCTTAATCTCAAGTTTTATATCTTCTTGAGCCTTGGTATCCCTCTCTATGTTGTTTTCCTTCCTTCCATTGTTCTTCTATGAAACTTGGCCTTTACCTTTTCTTCTGTCCAATCCTATTTTTTTCTTTGCATCCTATGCCTTATTTCTATGTTGGTACTTCTTTTTAGCTTCATTGACCTTCCTTGATATTTATTCATGCTTATGCTTTTGTTCCCTTTCTTTTGCTTCCTACTTCTCCTTATCATGCTAGTGTAGTTATTTAAATTTTTATTTTACCATAACCCTATATTCATCTTCCTCTTTCTAGAGTTTCTCATTGGATAGATCACTAGGTGGCTTGTCTAGTACTTCCTCAAAATAAAGAGCTCCCCTGAAGAGATCCTCTGCAAAATCAGCCTCATGAACAATTTGTTTTTCTAACTTGAAATACTTTATATTCTCATATATTGCATTCTAGGGATCATTCCCCTTTTTTCTCCCTGTGTAAAAACGTATCCCAACTTCAACTTCTTTCTCAACGTGTGGTTTATTTGATAGAGAATACCTGCCTATGTCAAGTGGATATATTGGCTAATACTTCTTGTTCTTCTCCGATAAGTATGTAGTGACTCCTTTCTCAAATGTATGATAGGATATTTCTCTCGCTAACAGCTTATCGGGCACATATTTGGGCATTAGATGTGGTGGCCCGATGGCTCCATATATCTTGACTTAGGTATAGTATTTCCTCATATACCATTATCCTATTTCTTTTAAGTCTTTGATAGCTCCTAGAGATATTCTATGTGGGTAAAACCAAAAATTAGCTTTGTATAGAGGGGCCAGGAAGTAATAAAAAATATTGTACAATTGTTATTTACATTTTATCTCCCATAATTGTGAACAACATACATGAATCAAGGGTTGGTTTGTATTCTAAGCCTAATTAAAAGTAAGAAATTTATGAGCAACATAAATTGCATCAATAAGGTATGTTGTCATAAAGAAGCCATGGTTTTTGATACATTAGGATTCCCGATCTCAATTTATAATATTGAAGGCTAAAATGATGGCCCAGTTAAAAGCTCGTCCACTCTCGACCACTTTGTAAGCCATCAGAAACCACTTCATCCTGAAATGAGTGTTGGTTTCCTTTCCATAGAGCCTGTAGATCATCACATTCATGACTTTATATAGATATTTTAGGTACTTCACATGAATATATATTTTCCCTTACTTTACTATCCATTCCTCATCGCAAACCAATCCTCCATCAACATTTCTAAGTCCTTATGCTCAACTCCAAACTTGTCGATAAATGATTCATATAGTGATATTGTAAGCTCTAGGGTTTTGTACCTAGCTCTAATGTCTTCGTCCTACAGAGATGCAATCGAAACACCAAATGCATTGATGATTGTGGTCATTTCTTTTTTCAAGTGGGTGAAGCACCATCGTGCAACATATTTATAAGGAAAAATCATTGGGCGAGTGGCTACAGTGTGAATCCCACTTCTTCTGATGTTTTTCTACTCATTAATATATTTTTCATATTATGGATATTCTTCGTTCTGGAACATGTGATATATTTCATGGTACTTTTCATAGTGTTCCCTTCCATCGTGGATACGTGTGTCTATAATAGTAAGAGATTATGGACCTGAAATAGGGATAGGTATAATAGTTGACTGGTTATTTTATTTTTTGATCTAAACTCTGGACATCTTGTCGCCTATACAAATTGTCATGCAAAAAACAAATTTACTTTACCTCATAATTTTCTACAAAAAGAAATGACTTTGAAACACACAAAATACATATAACCCGTTGGCACGATATCTTTATCACACAGCGAAATTTACCCATATTTTTATAGTAGTAGTGCTTACACTTTCATAGCTTTTACACGTAAAGCAATGTATCGATTAGAACTTAACAAAGTTGTAATATTTCACAAATTTTCCCCAAACCCTATGTAATTAATGTTAATCATGTTACAACTCTAGTTTTATCAGGGACATACAATTCACCATTAATTTTCTCAAAGACAGTTCTATGTGTGTTATCGTTGGTGTATCATCGGAGGAAAAGAGTGGAGAGGGGAGAAGATATTTATGATTGTGTCATCACTGGAAATGATAAATACTAGTGTTTCAAAACTCTTCAACATAAATCCATATTTCGAGGATGATCACATATTATGATAATCATTTACCCTTGAAAGGTGTGCTAAAAGGTACCAAGGTGTTAAAAGTTGTCTCCCTTATTACATGTTTGTTTTATTAATTAAACAAGTCATTATATTTTGTTTAAGTGGAGGGTTTATTTAATGAGGTTATGGTGTCGTCATTATAAGATGTTTGATATGGGTCAATGGCCTGGGAGGTTGGTTCCCAACGAGGACGTGTTGGGAAGTTTCATCGTCGGAATATTTTACATATAGCACAAAGGGTAGTCTCATGACTTCTCCCAACAATGAAAAGATGTTCATTGAAAATGTGAACTAATGAAGTAACACCATGTCGTGTGTATCATGTACAAATAAAATAGGTTTCATTACATTATAGTGTGTGGTTGTATTGGGATTTATTTTATACATGGTGCAATAGTGAAATTTGGAAAGGGTTTAAGGGTCCATCTCTTCTTGACATGTATGCATCAGAAGATGACTTGTCAAAGTTGGGATATCATCATCAAGAGATTGTTCAAGGAGTAGAATCTATGGATGATATGCCTACTATTTTTCACGAAAAAGATATGAGATTTGACTTAAAAAGGAAAATATTGGTTAAATATATCCATATGTGTGTGTTTTATTGGATGTGAGGTCCACCTGTTATGACTAGGTCACAGGAACTACTAGAACCAATATCTTCTTGACACATCATCATGAAAGAGAATAATCATGAAAGTGACATATAGCTTTTCACAATGCATAGTTCATCGTCGGCTTGAGAATAAGACTCTCTATAGGTGCATCTCCATTGCATTATCTCTCATTGAAGAAGCATTGTCATTGGAAGGATTGGATGGAAGAGTAATATCGTACAACTTTGGAGGGGGGGCACGATGATGCTTGAGTGAGGTCATACGGGTAGAGGATTCTAGCACATTACTGTAGCCAGTTTTCTAAATAAGAGCTTAAGATCCTCTAATGGAAAAAAGGAGAAGGGTCCTCAAACCAATATATCTTAGATGTGTCATGAATTTATCATTGAACCAACGTCGGAAATTATGTACAAAGATTAGTCTTATGAATGAATATATAGTTGGATAATAGTGATTAGTACCTTGCAAAAATTTTAGTTGGTGGGTACCCACTAAAACTAATGAGCCTTTGTGAGTTGTTTTGGATGTCACAACAAGAAGTTAATTCATTTTGGGATGTTTCTTATAATTTATTAGGAGAAGATGAAGATGATGAAACTGAACAAGTTCATTTATCTCAGAATGCCTAATATACCAAAAGCAAAGGATTACCTACAACATTAGATTCTCCTTCCACTTCTGAGACTAGGAAGAAATCATCAACTTCTCATAAATCTACTTCCACCGCAAAAAATTCTTCATTTTCCTCTATTTTAAATAACTTGGAGTATGATTTTGTGGAATATTTGAAGAAAACTAAAGCTGATATTTATGTGTTTGAGATTTTGAAGTTATCACAAATACAAGGAAGTTTTATTAAGGCTCTACAAGGATCATCTTTGGGTATAATAAAATATACTAATGTTGGGGGAAGCAAATAAAATGAAAAATTCATCCAAAGTGCAAATTCTAAGAAGAAATTTGCTAAGAATTAATAGGTTGTTAATGCTTCTTTGATTGGTAAAAGGTTAAAATATAGCACTCCCCCTTTCTTATTGATATTTGAAATATTTAAATAAATGTTCACAATTGTATGGTTGATTCAAGTGTCTCATCCAATGTTATTCCTTATATAGTATTGTTGGAATCTTCACCAATACTAATGAGGGGGGGTGAGTCAGTGTTGAGAACTTTTTACCATTTTCAATCACAAAATTAAATTATCAATTATTACATTCACTTATGATTGAATTTAACATATCATATACATATAACCATAAATAGTACCATTCAACAATTCACTACATCATACACAGTGCACACGATATTTTTACGTGGAAACCCAAATGGGAGAAAACCATGGAATGCTTTCTTATATATCAGAATATTACATTCATGGGAAGCACCAACTACCAAAATTATCCAACACCAACTGGAAGGAGGATCCAACCCCCTATTTACAGGCTCCAACCTGAAGAAAGATACAACTCCTTGAATTCTCTAGCTCCAACTGGAAGGAGGCTACGACCCCCTTATTTACAGGCCCCAACCTGAAGGAATATCCAGCTCATTTTGTTCTCAGGATCCAACCGAAAGGAGGATATGACCCTCTAATTTATAGGCTCCAACCTGAAGGAAGCTACAACTCCCTATGTTCTCTGGATCCAACTGGAAGGAGGCTAAAACCCCCTTTCGTTGTCCCTTCCTTATGCCCTGAAATAAAAGTGTAGACTCAACCTATCACTACTACTATCATGGATACATCATCATCAACCTATCATTGTCACTATCTCTATCATTTTCACTGTCACTGTCATTGTCACTGTCACTATCACTGTCACTATCACTATCATTGTCACTGATATTGTCACTGTCACTGTCAATGTCATTGTCACCGATACGGTCACTGTCTCTGATAATCAACCTATCACTGATAATGTCACTGATACTAATACATCATCATCATCAAAACCATATTTGAATATCACCAAGAAAAGCTTTCAAAACATATGCCAAACATCACCAATATATGTCTCAAACCATGTGTTATATCCCTAAAATTCCCTACTCATGCATACATGGCCTTGGCCCTCTTACTTGCATATTTTTCCAAAGAACTACTGAGAAGATCTTCTTAAAAAACCAATTTTTAGAATATGTATGCATCATGTACCATTACATCCTGTGTACATACACTTGTTGCACCACTACAGCTAGCATACATATGCTTGCTACATCATTACAGCCCGAGTATGCTTGCAAAAGTTGCAAGGAATTTGTTGAAATTCATGGACTATTGGAAATTTCCCAACTAATCCACCTTCTATATCCCATCACCCAACTGAATAGCCATCCTTTTGGCATATAAAAGGAGGTGTTGGGGTCTCGTTTCACATTGAAGCATAAGAACAATGAAACTCTACCCAATTTCACTTCCCCTCCTTGCTCAAGATTTTGTTGCCTTTGTGAGATATTTCAACATAATTCCCTCATCATCTCCTTATTCCTCCATTCAACCCATTCCCTTCCATTTAGGTGATCATAAGGTTGAGACAATAAGTCCATTGAAGGTGCACTTGGAGCATGGTAAAGAGGAGCTCTGACCAGGTTCGCGGAATGGTGACCAACATAGATTGTAAGTTGTAATCTATGTATGATGAATAAAAGAATCACATTTTCCTATCCCAAATGATGATGTATTGAGTATTTTCATTGATTTATACTTATCATTTAACATCTAACCCTAACTCATGAATAGAATAGAATGCTTGTAGTCCTTTCTTTCCTATCTTTGGATGTAGGTCAGCCTTGGGAGGAGACGTGCAATCAGTGGAACTACCAAGCTTGAGGAGATCATCACCAGATGTGGGATCAAAGGTATATTTACCCAATATATTCTATCATTTTCTTTCTTTACATTAGTTTTGGTATGTTTGGGGTAGTATATAGAATTGATTAGCTTTTAAACGGTTATTCGCTCTATCTACAACTTGAACCCTAGTGTAGTTAAAGGGGGGGGGGTATCCCGCTAGCACAATGTACCAAGAATGTGCCAAAGTATTCCTCACCCATGTTCTATAACATCCACAAATCATTTACCAAATATATGCCTCAATCATATGCCATATCCCTCATGATATGTCTCAGCCATGTACTAAAATATGTACCTCAAACATACACCATATCATCCAAGATGTGCCTTAAGTATGTACCAAAACATATAATATATATATACCTAAACCATATGCATCAAACCATGTGATAAATCCTCTAATATATGCCTCAATAATTTACCAAGACATGTGCCAAAACATCCAAGATATGTATCCAACCATATACCTCAAGCGTGTGCCAAACATTAATGAAATTCCTCCAACAATATGCCAATACATGCCTTAATCATGTGCCAAATCACCAAGATAAAAACTTAAAAAAAAATATATATATACCTTTCAACATGTGATCAACTTGGTGCATACCATCACATACCCTCGTACCTTCTTCATCTTCAGAAATGAGAGAATAACATCTTCATCAAACTTTACCTCAATCTCGCAGGACTAGTTTTTGGATTAGTGACAAACCCTAAATTTCAACAAGAATGAATCCATACTTGTAATGAATAAATGTCTTAACCTTGTACCCAATATTCTTAAATATATTCTCTAAAATTCCTCCAATTTTCACTCCTTGATTCATCCCTGAAAAGAAGTTATAGCGAAAATGGCAGACCTTGCTAAATTATGGCCTATTCTGGAGAGAAAAATTGTATAGAATGCCACACATTGAATATTTGATATATAGTTATAAACATAACACACAAAATACTAATGATTTTAATATTTCCAAATTAATTTGTCTCACATAATTTGTATGCTCTATGAAGAAGCTATGATTGTTTTTCTCAGAACACCTGTTTGGGACTAGTTTCAGGACTAGTCAAAAACCCTATCTTCCACATAGTGTCTCTCCAAAACTACAATGACCTAGAAGATGAAATTTTTACCATAGGTAATTTGATATGTCCTCTCAATATCCTCCAATATTTTCTATCTGAATCATTCTAGAAAAACATTTATAGAGAAAATGGTAATATAACTTTTAAATAACATACCTTAGCACACATCATCACAAGACTTCATCCTCCCTTGGAATTTCTCTCTTCTTCACTTCATCTTCCCTATGAAATTCACCTAAGATGTATTTGGTTAGCTAAGATAAAAATCACTTGATTTAATATAACAAATGAACTACTAGTTTCCTTATTTATACTAGATCTGGCACCCTCTTTTTAGGGTCGACTTGACCAAAATAAAATTCAAATTAATTTTTTATGATTATTCCATTCATGCCAAATTTACCAAAAATATCCTTAATATTTATTTTAATTTTCATTGTAATGGGGGTGACTTGTAACTTCTTGTTTGCAACAACTTTTCTTCTTTTAATTAATATGGGGTTGACTTGTCACTTCTTATTACAACTGTTTAGGGCTTCTTAACCATACTTCGAGGCTTCCATCTTCAAGAGGGCATATCTCCTCAACCATGAGGAACCACGTGACATACCACCTACCATTGGAAATAAAATGATGAGGAATATCCATCCATGATATTTTTTCATGAAATTTCAATGTCCTTCATCCTTGTTTTCCTCAAGCAACTTTGAGCTTCATGACCACACCTCTGGGGCTTCTCAACCACTTAACCACTTAGCCATATTTCCAAGTCTTCATGTAGACTTTTTCGAAGTGTCTTCCCATGAGAGCCATGCTTATAGCTATGCCATAAGGGGACCACTTTGGAGACTTCTTCAAATAAACCCATTACTTGGACTTCTTCTCTAGTTGACATTTAGGTTTGACATCAATGACAACTAAATTTCCAACAATATCCCCCTTTGGAATTGATGGAAACACTCATACTCCCCCTATGACATTGCTTATTATATTTCACACCTCATGTTTCTCTCCCCCTTTGACATTGGTGGAAAAGGGTAAATCTCTTTGGGGTTGCTCCTGATTAAGGTAGTTTTCCCCTGTGACTTTGGGTCAAGTCACAACAGAGGGAGATCGAAATAAGAAGACTAAAATATACCCTCACAAACAAACACGTAAACAAGAAATAATTAAGTTTTCACTAGGCGAGAGAAGGGAAGGGAAAGGAGAATACTTGCAACTTAAACCCTTTGTTCAATTTTCATCCCCGCTCCAGTTTCTTGAAGAGCTCTTGGTCTCTGTCGAAACCAACCTGCAAGAAGAAACCAAGATGGTGCTGCAAAAAGGTAGTTATAGGTTCAAGAAGAATATATCAAGTGTATGAATCAAAGCTTGTATGAACAATAACAACATATAACAATGCAATTAACACAAGATTTGAGGGAAAGAGATATCTTATATTATTGACAATATATGAAATTTTGTTACAACCTATTTCGACTTATGGAACTGCTTCGAAGCCAACCGCCCAGGTTCCTCCACAAGTCCTTCGAGCATCAACTCAACCAATAGGCTCTTCCTCACATAAACCAATAAGGATAGGATCACACCTTGTGGATATATAGGAGAGGAAGTAACTTTGGAAAAGGATTTTCCATGTTAGGGGATACTACTCAAAGCATGAAAGGATTAGGGAAGCTTGCTAAATCTAAACACCATAACCTTGAACCATCAGAATTGTCCTCATCTCTACCCTCAATGGTGATTTTATACCATCCTAAAGAGGTTGGGGAGGTTGAATTCTATTTAGTATGGGCTCAAGTACGTTGGGAAACGAGCCCAATGTTACGAGGAAAATATCTCTATGGCTAGGGTGAACCACAACAGACGGAAATGACTATAGAAATCAACTCTATCCCAACAACATGATATATAAACCAATGTGCAAGGGAGATAAGAAAGAGTCCTACCTCATCCAGATGTTCGATGAAGTCCATTGTTAAGCACTTTGACCCCAAGCTATACAACTGCAACAAGTTCTCAACAAACAAGCAAAGAAATCATATAGTGGTAATGTAAAAGGTTAGCACATTAGATAGAATAATCCATCAATATACATAAAAAATACGCCCATGGATAATAAATCATATATTTTCAAGATATCAATTGGATGGGAAATGAGTATTTCTATTAATAAATGATCAGCAGAAGTGAAAATATTACAGACTTCTGTGTCGGCACGGTTTGGATCCAAGAAACTAAGTTCCTTCCAACAAGGCCTCCACCACTTCAATCCTCCACCAAAGGCAAGCTCATAAGAGAGAAACAATGAGGTTCTCAATCAATAAGGGAAGAGCTTGGGGGTTGAACAATGTGTTTAGACTTAAAGGACAAAGGGATGTAGACTCAATATGAAGTAAATAATTTCTCCAGAGTAGCTTTTCTCTCAAAGTTGAATTCTTTCTCCTTTTCCATAGCTTGGAATTGTCCCATTTATAGCCTTCTAAATGGAACTGAAGGGTCGAGTCGGAAGATTTCTAGTATATGGACGGCCAAGGATCATAGATCTCCTGTCGTGACATGGAAACCTGACATTTAATTTTCATTTTTTGGCACAAATCTCGATGTACACGGGTTGTAGTGGAGAAGCCTGCGTATATGCTTGTTGTATAGTGTGCAAGATGAGTACAAGTGGAAAAATTTGTATTTTTGGCTCTAGATTTTATCAACAAGGAAGATAAGTCTGCATAGGGAAATGGAATAAGACCCTTTGTGCAAGATTGCATAGGGTGAGAAAAATCTTTCTATAACAGATCCCCCTAATGTGTGAGGTCAGAGGAGTATCTGCAATGGCTGAAATACATTATAAATAACCCAGAAGTGGAGTGGTAGGGAACCAAGTGGACGAACTAGTTGCTCATTAAATTTTTCACTGACTTTGCATACATGGATGCCAATAAAGTTACACTGCACATCCATGTGAAAATATACCAAAAAAGTGTCTGTGGCCATGAATAGGCAAATACAAATGCGGTTACATGCCAATAATTGCCATAGTCACGAACAAGGCCCAGTAGAACTAATTTAAAAACCAATCTAAAGATATATGTGTACCATGGAGTACAATCTGATATCCCATTATCATTGAAGTCATATAGGTACTAGTCCAATGAAAAGGAAGAAACAACTCAGGAAAGCTGCGGCCACATAGTGATGTCTTCAAGTCTTCTACACAATCCACCAAAGGTGCAAGTCTACATCATTTGAATAAAGGAGTTGAGGTCGAACATGATGAGACATTGTTTGATTACCGGTCATTGATGTATATCGTTAACAAAAGCGAGACTGCCTACTAATAATGAAATTAGGTATCAAGACACTGAGTACATTCTTACAAGTGTGAATAAAGGGTCCAGTGTTGAACACCTGAAGAATCCATCGATCAAGAGACATTGATGTATTCTCAACTGTCAATGGCGAGAGGGCCTCCCACTAATGACTACAAGCCTCAAGGTACTCATAAGACTCTAGGTCTCGTTTCCAAAATATATGGGTTGATGTCGATGGAAGGAGACCCGCTAAAAGGACATCATTAAGGAATCTCTCATCCGTCGACACGAGGAACAAAGTAGGAGCTTCATGATTTGGTGGAAATCGAACGAAGAACAAGTTCACAAACCAATGACCTGATGCGTCTTTCGTGTGTGCCAAGTGCAAGCGGTACACGAAAAAGACCTCTGAATAGAATCCAATGATGAAAATTGTTGACAAAGGTGAGGAAACCATCAATGAGGCTAATGGCATCCAAGACACTACACGAATCCCCATATGTGAATAGATGTCTTTCTGTCGAACATAAGGGAAACCACCCAGTCAATGACCAATGATGAGATGTCAATTTTTGGGTTCAAGGTTACCTACCAATGATGAAAGTAGGGCCAGGGTGCATGATAGGACCACAGTATCATGTGACTCTAAGACAAACTGAGGGTATGGCCGACATGCGAAGTCAAGAGTTCTGAGGAGTGGCTGACACAGGTTGATAGACTTACTTTGAACAAGAGAATGAGACATATGGAGGACTCTGGCAGCATAGACCCAGTGATGAAACCATGAGATGCAAGAGGCATCAATGAAACTCTCTATAGGTACTAGAAGAGAACCAGTCGGTAGAGAAGACGTTGTAACGAGCTCAGCTTCCTAAGGTCATGCTAATCCCAAAATTATGATGATGAATGGACTCAAATAACTTTGTGCTCTGTTCAAAGGTGACATGACTACTGCCAACATAAGATAATACTCCCTTCCCACCCGTCTTTTTTAATTTTTTCATAGTCAAATTAATTCTATAATACAAAGGAGGAAATGAGTGTTGCAAGTAAGAAAAACTAGTTCCAGCAGTGGAACATACCTATGCTCAATGCAGGGAAATGCATGCAGGAGATGGTCACTCGGGGGAATCTTCCCTCCTAGGTATAGGGTGTCAAATTGCAAAGGATATAAACAAGGCTCTTCTTGGTTGAGGATGAATAATTGCTGAGGAAAATGGTTTATAATGCAAAGCGAGAACCGACTATAGGCTCAATATTGCAAGCAAGGGCATAAGATGCAATCACAACTTAATGCCAAAAAAAATGTCCATTTTTATGTCTTTTAGTCTAATTGGTGTGAAAAAGGGATAAACTTGTGCCAAATAGACGTCTTTTCAAATCCAATTTACGAGTGTAAAAAAGACAAGTTTGCTCGACAATATTTACAATTTTTTATAACGAGACAGAAAAGAGATTAACTAAGACTCGGGACCTTTCAAGTCCAATTTAACGACTGTGAAAGGGAAAAATCACTCAGCAATCATTTCGGTTTTGGACAAGTTGGAAAAGATCTTAACTCGGACTCGCTTGGGAGATTCTAGGCAGCAAGTCATGGGGGAGGCCAAGGTTCTCGAGCAGGACTTCTGTGAAAATTCAGTATCTTATGAATAGCTGACATAAGCTTGGGAAAACCCAAAGCTCTCCAAGTCGAGGAGGATAAATCACTAATGGATTACATAGTCTCTATGATGGATCAGATAATGTCTCTTACTGGTAAAGACATAGGGGGGGGCATGAGATACCCCACAAGGCCATTCCAATTGAAGGGAACTTCCTTAGGACTTGGAGGGAGACCACTCGGGGAGAGAATAAATTGCTCTCGTTCAGAGGGTGCAGTATCAGGAATTTTGATGACATGGTTGAAGCACACACCACCCTCCATAAGGAGAGTAGGATTGACCAAAGATTGCACTAGTACAACCACTTCTTCAATTGTAGGTTGAAGAGGATGTATGATAATGAGGATAGGGGACACATCACCCTCAACAATGGGGGTGAGTTCAGGAGAGGATTGTGATGGCACTACCATCGTGTCAATCAAAGGAGGAACAGGGTGTGGGGAAACCACAGACGCCTCAGAATATGAAGGGCCCTTAGGTGAGCCCCATTCTTCCAGTATCCCAGCCATAGTTGGACACAAACGAGTAAGGTGATCTCCTTTGCAAGTCCTACAAAGGACTTTAGGTTTACGTCTGAGGTGTCGAGGCTTCTCAATGCCCCCAACGTCATTCACAACAGATGGTGACATGCTCTCATAATGACTGGTAGAAGTGAGAGATTTATCTCCTACAGGATGTACAGAGGTTGGAGATGTGACATTGATATGACTCATGGAAACTAGAGTGGTGCTCCCTGCATGACTAGCAGCGGCCGGGTGGAGGTTGTCAACATACCTTATAGAATTTTTCGACCCATCTCCAACATGACTGGCAGAGGTTGGTGATGGAGCTCTAGTATGACTGACAGTGATTGGACTAGCAATGAGTTGTGGCATTTGATACCAAGGTCCAGGGAAATATTGACTTTGAAACATTGTAGGCCAGGAAGGATCCTGGTTTACCCCCTATCCTTGTCCGAAAAGGTAGTATCCTTCAATTCGAAGAGGTGTGTATGGGCATCATCATTGAAGTCTGTTAAGATACAGAAGTATGATAAGTATTATTCGAGTGAGGATATAAGTTTTCGCCTTGTGAAGGTGTTCCATAAAGAGAGTAGTTCGAACCGTAAAATTGATTCTCCCTTTATGAAATACCTGGGGATACATGCGGACCCGTCATGGGAAAATTGTTCAGAGGAACCGACATGGTGGATGGAGGATACATTGATGGGGTGTAATAAGAGGAATAAGCACCCATCTAAGCATTAGCTCTTGAAAGAGCATAACTAGGATTGGATCCGTAAGAGGAGGGATTCCAACCTCCCATAGTGAGAGTTGGTTGAGGGGCATGACTCATATCGAACGAAGTAGGCATCAGAGCCATGGTGCCCCCGAATCCAATGATAGGATTCATATAAGTAGACCAGGGAAATGATTGCAAGGGTGAAGACATATCGACAGGAGAATGACTAGAGACCCAAGGTGCAGACTAAGTATCATAGTTCTGCATACCATTATGAAAAGTGGAAGAGTTTGTCTCCATGAAATGAGTAGGCAGCATGGGGTGGGTAGCAGTAAACAAGGGATTAAAAGGAACTCCAATATCCATGATACTTAAAACTCAGTAGAGACTCCCAAGACTAACTAGTAATCAAAGAGCGCACCAAAAGTCAAACGACCAATATGCATGCAAACGGGGCAAAGTGGTTGAGTGGCCTCCCTCCCTAAAGAAAGTATGTCTCGCCCAAGAGTGGCTTGAGACTCCCTGGTAAATATTGGAGGTAACATAATCAGTTATAAGGTCCCTCGTGGGATTAACCACAACCAGTCAATCATATCCCCCTAGAGAGGTAATCCTCCATAAGGGTTGTGTGTTGTCCGACCCTTATCTCACCCAGGATACATGCAGAATAACCCCTGCAAGTAACCTATGAGACACCTAAGTCAAGAAACTAATAAACCATTGTATAATTAATGAAAATGCAAGCAGTTGCAAGTCAGGTCCACCGTATGGGTAGGGTAGCAAAGCCCGAAACCTTGAAATCACCACCTCTCACGAAGGTAAAGGCACTAGCAAGATCCCTAAATACGAATAGATCCCCAAAAATATCTCTGACGCTAGGAAGGTATAGGGGGGATATTGCTTCAACCAAATTCATGCGACCTCGTGATTAACTCCGGTGTGAGCGGAGCCTCCTGATCTTACCAATTATACAATGGATTTCTCCACTCCCTGACTCAGACACATATGTTGATTTAATTGCCTTGGAGAAGTTTACTCACAAAATCCTATTCCAAGGCACTAAATCCTAGGCTAGTTTGTGCACCCTAGAAAATAAAATCATGACTAATCAATTTTAAATTATAGCGTTGATTTTAATGGTCGTGATTACTCAAAAAGGTATGGTAGTAAAAATCATGGTGTTATGAATCTGCTAGAAAAGTAAATATAAAAATAATGCAAAGTCCTAACTTTAACTTTCAATGAATGATATGCTTCTAAGAACAATGCAATTTCCAAATTCAAATCTGCAATTCTGAAGTAAAAATGCAATCTTTCACTATATGCACTAAGCTAATGATAAGGACTCAAAAGACAAAAATGCCAAGCAATGAAAAATGCCTATTTTTTTTTGTATTTTCAATATAACAAAACTGAAAATGCATGGACTGAAAAGTAACTTGATATATAGTCCTATTGTGTATATAAAAAAGATAACTCAAGCAGGATACCAAGCAGCAAGACACTCAGCCCAATGTGCAAGGAAAATAAAAAATGAAAAGATGATGAGAAAGACTTCGCCCAGAAATTCAACCAAAAGAGGGTTTCCTGTCATCCCACAAGCACTTAACAGGCACTACAGAGACCCAAGAAGGCTCAACAAGCATCAAATCCCACCTAGAAAACACCAGACCAGGCAGAAAGGCAAGGCAAACTGATGTACATGACTATTCAGACAAACAGAGATTATATACGCATCTTGTAGTGCGACAACCAGCATATGTACACGACTATCAAGGAAAAATGTGCTATATGATTTAAAACAAGGTCAGACAAGGGAGAAAGGCTGAAAAATCAGACCCGGAGTGAACAAGAGATGTCAAGCAATGATACGACAAGAACCACAAAAGAAACAAGAGCAGTCTAAGGAGAAAAGTACTTCAAACCCTAAGAAAGACGATTCAATCCCCAGTATGGTCACCAATTCTGTTACTAGGAAAATATCTATATGGCTAGGGGGAACCACAACAGACGGAAATGACTTCAGAAATAAACTCTATCCCAACAACATGCTATATAAACCAATGTGAAAGGGAGATAAGAAAGAGGCCCACCTCGTCCAGATGTTCGATGAAGTCCACCATTGAGCGCTTTGACCCAAATCTATACACCTGCAACAAGTTCTCAACAAACAAGAAAAGAAAGAATATAATGGTAATGTAAACGGTTAGCACATTATATAGCATAATCCACCAATATACATAACAAATACTCCCATGGATAATAACTCATATATTTTCAAGATATCAATTAGATGGGAAAGGAGTATTTATGTTAATAAATGATCAGCAGAAGTGAAAATATTATAGACTTTCGTGTCGGCACGGTCCGGAACTGAGAAACTAAGTTCCTTCCAGCTAAGCCTCCACCACTTCAATCCTCCACCAAAGGCAAGATCATAAGAGAGAAACAATGAGGTTCTCAATCAATAAGGGAAGAGATTGGGGGATGAACACTATGTTTAGACTTAAAGGACAAAGGGATGCAGACTCAATATGAAGTAAATAATTTCTCCAGAGTAACTTTTCTCTCAAAGTTGAATTCTTTCTCCTTTTCCATAGCTCGTAATTGGCCCATTTATATCCTTCAAAATGGAACTGAAGGGTCAAGTCTGAACGTTTCCAATATATGGAAGGCCAAGGATTAGAGATCTCCTATCGTGACATGGAAACCTGACATTTAATTTTCATTTTCTGGCACAAATCCTGATGTACACGAGTTGTAGTGGAGCAGCCTACGTATACGCTTGATGTATAGTATGCAAGATGCTTACAAGTGGAAAAATTTGTATTTTTGGCTCTGTATTTTATCAACAGGGAAGATAATTCTGCATAGGGAAATGGAATAAGTCCCTCTGTGCAATATTGCATAGGGTGGGGAAAATCTTTCTATAACACCCAACCGAAAAACTCGCCCGAAATTATGGAAATATTTTATTTTTTCAATTTTTTAGGGAATCTGCGGGTTTCAATCTTACAAGGCATGGATGTCCACGTGTTTCATAAAGGAAACCCACAGAAATCAACAAATGTCAATTTTTTTAGATTACTTTATGAGGAAAGTTTGGTATTTTTCTTAGCAAGATGGGAAAAGGGTAAGGCCATGTCACAAATGCATATGTGTGGCAATCTGTGCTTTGACATCTCCCCCTGTCTTCATGATTCCGATATTTCTCTCATGGTATTTCTCTTTCCCTTTGATATCAATGGAAAAGAGTAACTCCCCCTGAAAATATACCTTCTCTTGTCTTTATCTCTTGATTGTGTTCCTTCTATTCCCTTTTGACATTACGGGTAACTCCCTCTCATTATTTCTCTCCCCTTGTCTTCTTTCGCAATATGTTGTGTACATCAATTTGGGGTTTCCTGTATATGATTTATTTCCTCTCTTTTGGTGCTCTTTTTCCATTGGTGCTTCCTATTACGGTAATCTACTGATGTATTTGAAAATAATTTATGTTAAGGTTTCTTCATCACTTGACTTCAAGTATTCATGGCTTGTCATATTCATTGAACTAACATCAATGACATAATCATCCAACAATATTCTCTTTAAAGTATAACTCTTTCTGAAGGTTTCTCTCTAGCTTATTGTGCCTTTCATTGCTTTCCTTCCCTAACTGGTTTCACCTATCAATATGCTTTACTTCTAAGGCATATGATTTACAATGAGTCCATCCTCCTTTCTGCAATTCCTTTTGAGCTCATGAGTTTCATTCAGTGTCATGTATCCTCTCTGGTTCATTTAAATTATTGTCTTCTATACTTGCAAAATATCTCATGAAATCATCTCTATCCATATTTTATAACAATTGCCCATAATGTTTCTACACAATTTCACATACTGTTGAATAATATGCCACTTTATTGTTTTGAGAGCTTCTTCAAATCCGTTGCAATTGATCATTGCGTATTACTTATTTTCAAGTTGATTCAAATATGTCTACTAGTCTTCTCTATGTTCAAATAAAACTCTACAATTTTGCATGGGGATCAAAACTACTTCTTAAAAACCATTCTATCATGAGACATTCTGCACTTCTATCATTATGAATCTTCTATCCCAAAAATTGAAAACACTTTAGAATGCCTAAAAGATATTAATTCAATCTGTAACTATTTCTTAGTGTTGCACCTCTTTTGTCACCTAAATGAGCAAAATAAGGGTTCTTACAAGCCTAGTTGGGTCAGCTAGACAAGACAACAGTAGATGAAAGAGTTAGAAATATAAATCATAAAAGATAAGCAAAGAATTAAACTAAGAACTATAAAATGAATTAAACTATAGTGCATAAGGACATTAGAACAAGAAATAAAAAAGACTCATGCCACCAATGGAAAGGATTGTATTAGTGGAAAGAAAACACCAAAGAGAAAGTGAGACCTTGAGTCCCCTCTTCCTCCAAGGGAGGGATCTTGGACCCCCAAATATTGAGCTCTTCTTACAAGTGAGGAATTAAACTGAAATGGTGAAGAGAATCTAAAGCACATCCAATCTAGAGGTGATATGAATGGCTAACTAAAATTGTGCTAGCATGCTCTTGATGAGGAAAGAGGATCCTCCAAGAGAATATCAACAGCATAACAATACAAATGAATTCCTTTAAAATGTAGTGCACCCATGGAATCTTTTTTATAGCATAACTTTGAGGCATTATTCAACCAGTTTTTAGTGTGAACAAGGGGCCTTTTAGGGCACCCTTAGGTCTTTGACCATCCCCCCAGTTGGATTCAGCTGAGATTTGGGTGTCAAATCGACTTGGAAGCTAAAACAGAAGTGGGAAGAGAGCCGAACAAAATAATAAATGTGTCGTTCTGAGGTGTGTGCAGCTTTTAGCATCCACAATCCTGCATCGGGCGCATGCACACCTCTCCTGCATTTGCAACTGGCGCACGTGTGTGCACTTCCTATATATCTTTAGTGCATGCTAATTTTATAACTGGTTGTATAGTTTTGGACATTTCAGAAATGCATTCTTGGTCATTTTTGGTCCATGGGTGAACTAATAGCTATTTGAAGATGTTGGATTCCTATAACCATTTGCGGATGAAATTTCAGTGATAATAGATTCCCCCTGATGGATGAGGTTAGGAGCATATGTATAGCCGAAATTCATCAATGTTTCTTCTACTGAGAGTGTCTTTGTAAGAAAGAGCAATAATGAGAGTATCAAGAGCGACCCGTTGGAGAGAGAGGGGAACCTGTAGGACCCAACCTTTCGCAAGGTGTAAAAATAAATTGTGTACAAACGAGGCGGGCATGTCCCATGATCGTGTTATGTAACTCAAAAATGTGTAATACAGTAACTGAAGTTGTGTGTTGGTGTAGATGACCACAGCGCCCTCAGGGGCATGTTAATAATAGAAGAGGACAATTCTGATGGTGAATAAACTCTGAAAAGAGGCAATGACACTTAGAGGAAGTATCGAGTATTCGCAGGCATGGATGGCCTAACAATGTTCAGAGGTCTTCGGAAAATATAAAAACAACTGCACTAGTCGCAAAGTAAGACCCACCGCAACATGAGAAAGTGTTGAAGTCAAATGTGGTGGGGGTCAACAACAATAGAGAGAAATGATGATTCTCTCTGTGTTTTCTGAGACTCCTCATTGTAAAGGTAATGAGAGTCAAGATACTGTCGCCCTGCTGGAAACTGTGTTGATGTCGATAGAAAGGGAGACGCGACTTCGAGAAGCGAAGGGCTTCATGAAATCTACTTGGACAAAATCAGGAACTGATGAGTAACATGGATGAAGTATAGGAGTAGTGAGACTCAATACTACCTTTGGCTAGGGAGCAATGTAAAGTGGCAGCAACCGTGAAACTGAATCTAGTGTCAAGGGGACAATTAGATGAGGGTAAATTGTGCTAGAGGCGTGACAAAATGGATAAACACAGAGATCAAAAGGTGTATGGTCTATAGGATACTCATGGTTTATGGATAATTGCATCGATGCGAGGAAGTAAAAAATGACCCAACCAAGGGAGAAAAGGGTTTCTTTGCTAGGAAAACGAAGGTCGTTAGAGGCGACAACAGAGAGCTATGAAAAAATGGAAAAAGGGTTTGTACAATTACCAAAATAATAAAAAATAAATTGGGATAACTGTGAAGATACAGAAATGGGTGCCCCAGTGTAAGATGGCTTGGCTTGATGATGGTGCAAGTTACTTTGGAAAACAAGTGGAGGGTTAGGGCCCCATAGGCGGGTTTCTGTATTGGGGAAATGTATGGAGGACAATATGCAGATGGGAAAATTGGCGGTGGATGAAATGGATGGTTAATGATACTACGGGGGTGCAGTCAAAATAGAACCATGATAAAGTAACTGGGGAATCCATTTGGGCAGGTTAGCAAAATGAGGAGAAGGAGTATGTGGCTGGTTCTCGACATTATGTAAGACTATTGGGACTCCCATCCCTAAAGTGTGAAAACAACATGAGTGTTAAAACTCTCAGGGGAACTATGAATGGGACAACTCATGTGGGGGAGAGTGCTACTGAGTGACAGTACCGATATGCAGTGGAGGTGACAGTACTGCAGAGACAGATATAGGGATCCTAGAGGAAAAGATCGGAGGGTTTGACTGGGAGATGCATTTTGATATTAAGAGGGAATGACTACATGCCAATGTCGATAATATATCTAAAAGGATATTGATGAGGTGTAATGATCAAGTACCTGCACACATGAAAACCGAATACCCGATGTGAACAATATATGAAGATAAATATCGTATAGCAATTCTTCAATAAGGTAAGCATGTGTACCTGAGTGGAATATGAGAAAAAATCCCCCCAAGGGCTGAGGATGGAAAGTGGCCTGGGGAATGGAATGGTGTCAGTGATGGGGTTCTGATCTTGTGGCTGGAGATGGATCAAAAAAAGGATGCCTGGAGCTCCTGGAATTGAGTCTGAAAGTTTGGAAAAATGGACTATATATAGCTAGAGGTCCCGCAATGCCACCTCATTTGTACCTGCTGTCGTAGTGAGTGGACGGGTGATTTGAGAGGAGATTTGGAGATTCTGGGTGATCGAGGTAGCCATTCCAGGATCTGCGAGTGTCAGGTTAGTCATTGTATCCTCCTGCATAGGACTTAGGGTTTCATTTTTTGGGCAGGGTTGTATGGGGGTCGTACAGGGTTTTTAGTGAGTGTGGGCCCCTTAGTGCACGGACGATCAAAGGATTCACATGCATGTGTGCACAACTGTATATTTGACAGCCGCACACAGGGGTGCTCAAGTGAGGAAAACAGGTGTGCATGGTATGCGCGCCTGTGCAAATCACAGCTATGCATGCGTGTGCGGCTGTGGTCCTGAAAGTTGTGCATATGTGTGCAATTGCATGACGAACACTTGCGCCCAAAGGCGCATCTATTTATGTGATAGGGGTGCATGTGTGCGCCCCTATATCATTGAAAGGCACGCATGTGTGCATGACTATGGGATGGACAGGTGTGCATCTGTGCGCGCTTGTGGGGAAAACAATCGTGCCCTTGAGGAAAAGCTGAAAAGGTGTAAAAAATTGAATTTTTTGGATTGTTTAGATGTTTTTAATGAGTTGTGATGGCTGATCAAGTTTTGTTCATGTGGATGCAGGTGACCACCATGACGATGTCGATTCATTGGAGAGAGAGGGATTGGTCACATCTACAGGAGGCAGTGACCAATGAGGAGCCGACAGTCCATGATACTTTGGCAGCTTGTGGGTTGCTGAAGTTCTTTGAGTGCCCCCTGATACGGTCCCAGGAGTACCTCTTGCAGTTCTTGATTCTGATGTGGAGTCCAGATCTGCATTTTTTTATGGTGTGGGGTGAGCAGTTGTCCTTCACTGTAGTGGAGGATGTATATTTTCTAACTAGGCTCCCTTTTTGGGGAACTCCCTTACCAACGAAGCCCGTAGTACCTGGGAATGGGGAGTTGTTGGTGGGGTGTCCCACTTTCTCACATAGGGCGCAAGGAGGTTAGACACATGGGGCTAAAGGAGCGGTGGGCTCTTTCTTCTTTCATCTGCCCCCCATTGTAGTAGTGGTGCTAGCAGGTGGGGGTGCGGGTGGTGTGGTGGTAGTAGGTATTGGAATCTGCATCGGGATTCCTTTTGTTTGATGAGGGAGGGATGGTTGAGGGACCATGGTTGGTGGATGTAGATACCATACTGGGATTTTCAGTACCATATTGGGAAGGGTAAGCATTGCGGCTACTTGGAAAGCTTGTACGCCTAGTGGAGGGTAAAAGAAGGGGATTTGAGTAAGGGCTTGGGGGATTGTCTCCCAAACCGAGATATGACCTTGGAGTAAGGTGAAATCAGGGACAGGTGAAGCTGGAGGGTTTTCAGGGAATTCTTGAGGAAGAGGCTCTGCAACTAGTGGGACGTTAGGCATAAGAGAGGCCTCATTGGGAGGAAGGGTATCTCCAATTTCAGTTCCATTGGATGAGACGACACATACTTGTGTGGGAGGATGGATGAGAAGTGGTTCTCCATGGTATGTCCCTAGCAAGGATGGGTCTTTGAAAATTCTGGGGGCCATCTTGATGAGTGGGTAAGTATCGGAATTAGTGTGGATGAAAGGAAGGATGTTATCGATGTTGGTAGAAGGGTTAGGCTCGTAATGGGAAACCTAATCGATGGTAATGATCCTCCCGTTATGGGGGAACATCATGGTTCAGAAGATGAAAGAGGCAACTGCCTTCATAGCATACATGTGGCTACGGTCGAACAAGATATTGTAATCGAGTGGGGCATCGATAACCTCAATGTCAATAAGAATGGTTTTGCCACCAAGTTCAACGGGGACATTTTGGAAGAGCCCTTCGGGGGAAGATGGTCATCTGCCATAATCTCTTAAGGTAATGGAAGATGATATGAGTTCGGGGGAACCCATTTTCTGCCATACGGATTTGGACATGATGCATGTGGATGCACCTTCATCAATGATTCATCGATGAACTACAATGTTTTGTATTTTAACCGGTATTTGAAAAGCGATAAGAGCAGGGAGACGAGGTTCTCCACTATCGAGATCAAATGTGATGAGTCAGGTATCAGCGGGGTCGACTGCCCCTAGGGCGGAAAGTAATGACTTCTGCTGAGTGGGACAAGTTTGAAGGACTTCTAAAACTAACATGGCAGCAGGCGATTGTGCCAAGTCATCGACCAGACTGTAATTATGAGCTGCCCTAGCCTGAGGGTTGTGAACATTCCTGCGCAGTGGGATGCGAGGAATGCGAAGGGGTGTTTCAGTGTTAGGGCGAGGAATCATCAAAGGGGGTCTAGTTGTGACTCGGGGTGCTTCAGATGTGGTAGGAGTAGACTCAGGGGGTACATTGTACTGACGATTGTGTGTTTGTAGAAGGATGTATTCCTCTCTTGTAAGGAGGATAGTGTGATCTGTAGGATTTCCCGGATTGGGATACTGTCCCATTTGTGGTGGGGCAGCTTGCATGTCTTGTTGGGTGTTCATCACTCCTTGGTGCGGAATGGGGTTTTGCAGTACGGTTGGGGGTGGTTGTTGCACATATTTCTGTGGGGCCTGCTGCGAGGTAGGCGGTGCTGGAGGACATGGTCCATTCACATATTCTTTCATCCATTTAAAGTCAACGATTTGGGGGCAATGGTGAGTATAGTGACCAAACTCACCGCAAAGGGCACAAGGGAAGTTGGTCTGAAGGTTGTTGTTATTTTTTCCGTGGCATTTGTTATTATTTCCCCCTTGAGGGTTCTGGTTCCCTAGGTTCTGGTTGCCCCGGGTAGGTTGGTTTTGTTGGGGATGATTCCCTCCATGCCCTGGATTATTATTGTTCTGGTTTTTTCCTTTCTTTTTGGCATTATTCGACTGATGGGTCAGATTTTTTGTATTTAGTTGTTCAAAATTTTGATATTGCTGAATGGGAGAAGGTTGAACAAAATTAACCCCAGTGTGTGGGTGTCCTTGTGGTGGAGCCATGGGTTGTGGAGGGCCAGGAAATGGAAAGTATGGATTATGTTGTGGCAACTATCTGTAAGGTACATAGGAAGGCGTGGTGCTTTTGCTAGTGCTTAGGGTATAAGCTAAGGTAGAGGGAGTACCATAACTTGGTTGGATAGGTGGGCGTATTGTGGGTGACAGTGGGGGTCCACTTATGGGTGGAGGGGGGGCAACAGGGTATGGTTGTTGATAAGGAGGAGGAGGATAATAAGGGGGTCCTCCATATACTGACGGATATTGAGGTATGCCATACATAGGTGGTTGTTGGGGTTGTGGATTGTGATGTGTGGTGTTACCAATCAATCCATCTGTTGAGTGAGACATCTCAGGTTTGTCTTGGCCAAATGGTACGGGTCTCGGGAGGTCAGGTAATACTATGTATAAGTATCCTGATTGTGAATAGATGAGGTCGTATTGTTGAGCCTTTCTAATGGATTCTTCTTCTTATTGGGGGAAGGTGGAAGCCACATATTTACCGAGGAGAGAGACAAGTGATCTGGGAAACCAATCAAGGCACGTGTGTTTGGTGGTTTCTACTTTGCACAAACTACATCGTCGACGCCACTCGTGAATGTGGTCAGCGATATGGGTGGTTGAGGTTTGTTTAAAATCAGAGAGTAGTTCGAGACCATTGTCATGGCAGATTGGTAATTGAAAGAAGGTTAAAAAGGATTTGGCCAAATATTCGAAAGTCGCATGGGACCCTGATTTTTCATCTACATACCACTTGGCTGATGGGTCAGTGAGTGTGCATTCAAATAACCTTAGTCATATGGAATCATCCATGATGTTGTTTTAAGAGCACCATAAGTGGAAGGTCATGACGTGGTTGGCAGGGTCATCTCCTGCCTTTCCTTCAAACTTGGGGATGTCTGAAGGTAGTTTGGTAGGCATTGCAGGCCATGTGGGGTCATGCAATATAGGATCATTTGTGAGTTTTCTCAGATCTGGTATGTTGAGGGAAGCCAAGTATGGCATCTGGAGTGGTGGTGGACGATTAGTTCCAGCCATGGTGTGAGTGTTGTGTGTACCTGACCCTTGAGGGGGACTACGTGGGTTTGTACTTCCCCCTTGATAAGAAGTTGGCCTCCCACTTCCATGTAAAGGAGAGAGAGTGGATGGTTGACCTTGGGAAGTGGACCCAAGTAAAGTGGAACCAAGAAAAGCTCATCCCAATATAGTAGCACTCACAAGGGTGTGATAAGGTGAAGCCGATGAGGGGGCGAGACTAGGAACTCCTCTGAGGAGAGGAGGTATATTTAGAAAGTGTCTAGAATGACGGGGATTATGTGGGTCCCCTATGATGTCCGAATAGCTAAGTGAATGTGTGCAAATGGTGATGAGAGCAAATAAATGAACAAGAGATTTTGTTGTAATTTCTTGAACTTTCACATCATAAAACATCATCTAGGTAGGCCAACAAGAAGAGTGGGATATACATCATTAATGGTAAGCCAACAATTTTTCCATACTATAATGATGCAACCAGATTGGTATATGAATGTATATATCTAAAGGCAGACATGATATTGAATGAAGTAGGAAATCCCATCTCTTCATTACAGTCAGACTATATTCACAAGATGTATCAGTTGCAAAGGCCAAACGTCTATTTGAACAAGCAATTTCTAGATGCCTTCAGCAAGGAGAAGCCCATTTTGGTTGGCATAATAAAAGAGTGGTGGGATGAATATATTCCATTCACTATAAAGGATAATAGAGTGTCTCAAATACAATACTTCAAGAAGCCTTGCCAACTTCTTGTGGCCATGATTCACAAACTTTATGGAGAGGAAGAAAGCACCCATTTCAAGCTAGAACGGGTACCAATTGCACATTGTGTAGCAGAAGTAGGTCAAATATTCAATTAGGCATAGATCATGTATGCTAACATTTGTTTAGTTTCCTGAGAAGCTCATGTTAGCAAAAAGTAGGTTTATATATGTTTGCATTCTTAATAGATGTTATTTTTGTTTCAATTCCTTTTCTTGAAATGGGTTGAAAATAGAACCCTAATTCACCACCCATTCATATTTATTGCTCATGGTTGTTGGAAAACAATTACAAGAAGAATTTTTATGAAATTTGTAATGGTTTTGCAACACACCTATTTTATGTCATTTTTGGCCAACCACCCCACAGATTGACCCCAGAATCCATTGAATCCTTGAAAGACATAGGAGACTGGTATATGGAAAAGAATTATACCTATATCATGGTCTTTGGGTGTTCTTATCCACCTCATTTACTCCCCAAATATGTTCATAATAGATTGGTGATCAGGGAGATAGCATAACAAATAGTAGAGGTAGGAATCATTGTTTCCTTATCTGTCAGTGTCAAGAAACAATGGCCCAATCTTCCAATTAAAGTGGGATGGTTTACTCAGTTGAATGTTCCACATGCAAAAAAGGAAGTTTCTACGTTGAAAGAGATTACCCTATCCATAGGAGTGGCTAGGAACCATGACCATAAAGGTGTAGCATTGGAACACATCAGAACCTTTGGGATTATACCTCCATTTCAACATGACCAAAGTGAAGAGGAAATCATTTTCCAAGGAGTCAAGTCTTTTGAAGAAGTGTTATCCCACGTTAAGGATAAACAAGAATAGCAGAGACTATAAATTGAACAAGAAGAAAAAGGGTAATGTTCAATCTGCAGAGGGAAAAATTAATGGCCAGTCAAAATAAGAAAGAGTAGGCCAATAAGAAGGCCCGTCAACAAAAAGAATAAGAAGAACTAATGAAAAATGCTTTGGATATAGAAGAAAAAATTAGAAAGGAAGAAAACAAAAAGAAGAAGAATTTAGGAAGAAGGAGGAAAAGGCTAGACATACATCCGAGGAGAAAATAAAACTAGAAGAATCATTCTACAAGGATACAGAGGAAGAAAGGAGGAGGAAAGAGAAAGAAAGGAAGAAAGTAGAGGAAGAGAATAAATGGAAGGAAGAAGTAGAAGCCAAAATAAAAGAAGAGGAGGCAGTTGAAGCAAAGAAACATAAAAAGAGAAAACTAAAATATGACAAGGACAAAGGAAGTGTGAAGATGGATCTTCCCCAAAGGGAGGGAACTAGTCTGGTCACCACACAGGGGACCACCTTATTGAATTATCCCTTCAATCTTGGGACTCCCCTCGGCACAATAAATCCTAGTTTCTCCTACTATATATATA
>JZKD02S1871617.1:493133-514915 GCA_000966675.3 Picea glauca
CCTTGGGATATTATTTCTTCAATAAGTATAAAAAAGGAATTGCTAATAGATAAGAAAAGAGACAAAGGATAGAAGATACCCCCAACAAGGAAACATCAAAAAGGGTAATTGAGAGGAATATTGGAGGTCAATATCACCAAGCAAATGAAACTGATACAGCCTCTGCTATAAGTTCCTTTGCATAAGATAATTATATTATTTTTAATGAGCTCCATGCTCTAATGTTCTTGATCTGGAACCATTTGTAATTGTACATATAGGTTGGTGAGCCATTGGAACCAAGTGTAAATTTAATGTACATTTAGGCTGGTGAGTCTTTGGCATAAATTTTGATGTTGTGTGCATTAAAGTGGTGCATGGAGAAGTGTTATCAAAGACAAGGTGTTCACATTTTATGTGTTGTGTGCACCTGGGTAAGTGTGCACATTGCACTGTGTTGCGCGCACTTGGGCAAGTGCGCGGTAATGACTAAAAGTGTGCAGATTTAAGTTATATATTTGTTTGTGTGTGTGTGTGTGACTAGATATGTATTGAGGTCGAAGAGCCTCTGTGTGTATGAGGCTAGTGAGTCGAGACGCAGATGGTCCAGTGCTCCTATCCATGTAATTATACTCAGTTGTTAATGTAATATATTACATCGCTACGTGAAAATAGACCTGGATGAAAAGAGATGGGGGACCAACTCCACCAAAAATGGAAAAAAGTGGGTGAGATGTATGTCTTGGGGAATATTTTAATAATATTTCTAAAAAAATGTAACCTTACAGATATATTATTTATCCTAAGTTTCTGAGATATGGGAACGGGTCACCAAGTGGATTAAAGCTACTTTTGAAGGTGACAAGTGTCAATAGGAAGGAATTCAATATATATTGTTGGTCTTACTCTATTTTGGGGAGGAATGGCATTATTATCCATTATTGGGAAAATAATTCAGGTAGCAAGCTCTCATAAGAAGAAGGGGGTTGGATTGTATGAAAAATATGATTATTATCTTATCTACATTGATAATCTTGTAAGGAGATGAGAGGATGTAACCATAGTTTTATTGTCAAGGAGATGGGTTGACAGACCATGATCAGTCTCTCTCGGTGAGAGATTAGTTTTTGTGAAGTGGTTTTTAGACTCGTGAGCATACTCTCCCAGTGAGAGTTTTTTTGAGAGTTTTTCCTTGGTGTGTTGATCATTAGTCGCAGGGCTCGGAGAATTCCTGTCTGGCCTGAATCTAGTAACCATAGGAAGGGAAGTGGGGCAGCCAAAGGATTTTTTAGTAGAGAAGGGGAACACTTCCTTGGGTGTGACAGGTGCATGGGGATTGAGGTATTTTGGGCTAGTTGTAGTAGCGGGCACCTTGGACTAAGCAATTCAGTGATTATCAGACCTTATCTTGTCACTAGGAACCATTTTTCCCTGGTGGAGTTAATCCCCATCTCGGGGGTGACCTATTGTTGAAAGATTATGAGCAACAGAGTCTATGGCTAGGAGGAACGTCTAAGTTATGTGTGTAGTTGGTGACTTTCATATAAGATAAGTGTTCCTTATGTGCTTGTCTTGTTTACAATGTGCATATTTGTTTATGCTTGATATGGGTTAATTCATGTATGTAATTACATATAATTAATTGTTATTATTGTATTTAATTTGCTTAAACATGTAAATATGGTACTTATAGCCTGTATTTGTAGTTGTACATGAGTATGTCAGTTGATGTTAGCCTTTCATGTTAAGTTAATCTTGTGTTTTTAGTTATGAGTATTCAAGAAGAGGATTGGGTAGTTGGGTGCGTACGAAAGTAGTGTATGTGCATAGGAGGCTGGAATTTGTGTGTTCATCCAAGGAAATAGACTTCATGCATAGTGAAATCAAAATTGGCACATGACACCAAGATGGTTGTGCGTATGGTTGTGTTGTGGGATCGGTACTCTAGAGAGCAGTCATTTGAATTACTTTTGTTGATTAATGTTGTGTTAAAAGGAGAATGATGCTTCCATTGTTATAAGTTTTGTGGCATGAATCAAGTTGTGTTGACCACATCACTTCAAGTGATACTATGTGGACTTGTGTGTAGGGTAGAATATACACAATGAAATTCCAGGGTAACATTGCTCAGTAGTAAGATGAGGGTGTTACAAATTGATATCAGAGCTATTAAAGAGTATTTTATGGAGTAGAATTTCCCATCCTCGATGGATAGGGATGTTACAAATTCCATGGTGGAACCCTACAAAACCAAGGTAATTCATGTGTGCGTCCAAGGAAATAGAATCTGTGCATAGTGAAATCAGAATTGGTGCATGATGCCAAGAGGGTTGTGCACATAATTGTGTTGTGGGATTAGTACTCTAGAGCACAGTTGTTTGAGTTACTTTTGCTACTTAATGTTGTGTTTAAATGAGAGTGATGCTTCCACTTTTATAAGCTGTATGGCGCCACTCAATTTGGTTTGAGCGCATTACTTCAAGTGATATTGCATGGACTTGTGTGTAGAGTAGAATCTACATAGTGAAATTTTAGGGTAACATTACTCAGTAGTAGGTTGGGGATGTTACAAATTGATATCAGAGCTATGTGACAGTGTTTTATGGAGTAGCATGGCCCAGCCTGGGTGGCTAGGGATGTTACATTATGGTATCAGAGATAATGGTTTAACATTGGACTTGTATGGGCCAGAGGTCAACAAGAAGTTGTAGAGATCCAGTTTCAACACTGAAGATTGCATGAGCTAAATTATACTTAAGACAAAAAAAATTAGACTCAAAAGTGGCCAAATTTCAAATTTCAATGTGGCCATGGTGTGCATTATGTAATAATGTGTAGAAGTGTGCGCTAAGTCTATGATATTGGAGAGTGCGGAAATGGAACTATGCAGTAAACAATGGTGTGTGGGTGTGCGCACTAAAGGTTTGGGACTACGCAGGACAATTTTTTGGGGCATGTGCATTACTGATATGATGTGTTCAAGTTGAAAATTGACATTGTACATTGGTGTGTTGGATATCAGTGCACGCATGAGCTTCAAAAGGAAGGATTCTGACAAGATGGTGTAGATTTTTCATGAAATTGTTTCATAAAGTTTCCTAACAATTCTCGTCGTCTGCAGGTTTTCATAATTATTAGCGACTAGAGAAGGACAAAATTAGTGCAGAAGGTTAAAATCATGGAATATGTGTAAAGGACCTATAGTCTTGATGATGAATCTATGGATCTGTATGACGGTTTGGGTGTTGATGCTATAGAATCCAAGGAGGAGCACATGATTTTATTTGAAACCATAAAAGGACTACAAAAATATGTCCAAAGCTATAATGATGATAATGAAAGGCTTATGAGAACCAAGGTTCAACAAGATTAATTCAATGTTAAATTGATGAAAAGTCTAGAAAAAATAGAAAATAAAATGGGTAAGGAGACAAAGATGAGTAGATCAATAATTCGCGGGTCTCATGATGAGAAAGAAAGAGAAGAAATCATTCTTGATAAACATTATTTCAGGAAAGCATGTAGTAGTTAGAGTCCATCTCTTGTCAGAAAGCATAAGAGAAGGATTGGGGTGGAAGAGCTAAAGGGAGAAATGAATAAGATTGAGAATTCTACCTTTGAGGGTGAGCACAAGAAGGATGAAGATGCGGAGACCTAGTTTTTGGGTATGAGGAAGTACTTTAAGTTGCATAAATATTTTGTGCAAGCATAAGGGAGAATTGTTATTTATCGGATAAAAGGGAAAGCATAAATGTGGTGGGATTAGTATGCACAAGTGCAACACATCGATGAGAAGAGGGAGTTCAAGAGGTATTTCCAAAGGAAATTTTTAACCAATAGGTACTATGATAGGAAAATGAAGGAGTTCTTTGAACTCAAGCTTAGGAGCATGACGATAGATGAGTATGAAAGAAGATTCTTAGAGATGTTGAAGTATTTTGTATTCATCAAGGATGAACAAGTGAAGATTCATAGGTATCTAAGTGGTATACCCTTTTTTATCAATGACAAGATACAATATGATGATCCCAAGACATTGGAAGAAACCATAAAGAGAAGTAAGTGTCTTTATGAGCAGCAAAAGGGAAGACCAAATTTCCAAAAGGCTTGGGAAGATAAGATGAAAAGTAAGGCGAAACTTAGGAATAATGGGGATAATACATCATTTTTCATAAACATTGGGCAAGGAAAGTCAACTCTCTAGGAGCCCACAATGTTAGAAACAGTGAGACAAAATTCATGGAAACAACTTATGTAGTGTTGGGGTTGTGGCGGAAATCATATGTGCAGAGATTTCCATCAAAGAGGTGATAAAGATAGGATTGCGCACAGTGTTCAGCAATCTATGATTGTTTATTACATGGGAATAAATGTGCCAAGGATCTATATCATGTTGGATAACAAGCAGTCTAAATTTCAATTGCACATGATCAAGGTGGAAGGTAAGATTAATGACCAACCCATTGCTATTTTAATAGAATCAAGAGATATTCATAGTTATTTAGATCCTAAGATGGTGGAAAGATTCCATTTGGCGAGAAGAAAGCTTGGGAAACCTTGGTTAGTGCAGTCAGCTATAGGAGAAAAAAGGAAAATAAGATGGTTAAGGCATGTCCAATGGAGATGAATGGACAGTGCACAAAGGCTGATTTGAATATTATACCCTTAGGCTCATATGATTTCCTCATTGGTATGGATTGGTTGGATGAGAATCATGTTTTTATGGATTGTTATAATAAGGAGTTTACTTGCCTGGATGAGCAAGGAAATTTGAGAAAATTTCAAGGCATTCCAAGAGATGTGACTATTAGAGAAGTTGTATCTTTGCAGTTGAAGAAAATATATAGGAAATGATGTCAAGTATTCACAACTCACATGGAAGAGGCACCTAAGGATAAAGTTCCAAGTACGGAATACTACACAGTACTAAAAGAGTTTGAGGATGTCCTTAAATATATACAGGGCTTTCCTCCGAAAAGAGATATCCACTTCTCTATAAATATGATGTCGGGAGCCGCACATGTATCCAAGACTCCTTATAAGATGAGAATGCCAGAGTTGAAGGAGTTACAGATGCAACTTGAAGAGATTCTAAAGAAGAGGTATATACACCCAAGTGTGTCACCTTGGGGTGCACCAATTTTGTTCATGAAGAACAAGGATGGTACGTTGAGACTTTGTATCGAATTCAGGAAGTTGAAAAAGGTAACAGTGAAGAACAAGTATCCTTTGCTCAGGATAGATGACTTGTTTTATCAGTTGATAGGCACATAGATATTTTTTAAGATTGATCTCAGATCTAGATATCATTGGATAAGAATTAAATAAGAATACATCAGTAAGACTTCCTTCAGAACAAGGTATGGTGATTACGAGTTTATAGTGGTTCCATTTGGGTTGTCAAATGCACCATCTACATTCATGTTTTTAATGAATGGAGTTTTCAGAGATTACTTGGATAAGTTCGTCATCATATTTTTGGATGACATTGTTATTTACTAAAATTTTGAAGAATGACATGAGAAACACTTGAAGATGGTGTTGTAGGTATTGAGGGAGCATCAGCTTTATGCAAAGTTGAGCAAGTGTTCATTTTATCAACAACAAATTCATTACTTGGGTCATATCATTTATGAGGAAGGAATAGTTGGACAATAAAATCCATTGAGGAATGGTTGACACAAATAAATGTCGCATAAGTGAGATCCTTTACGGGACTATCAGGGTACTACAGAAGGTTTATCAAAGGATTTTCACAGATTGTGCATCCAATTGCATCTTTTCAAAATAAAGGTGCATGATTTGAATGGACTCTGGATTTCCCAAGGAGTTTTTAGAACTTGAAAATCTTGTTAAAAAATGCATCAATTTTGAGGATTGTTGATCCATATGCATACGTTGTTGTGTGCATGGATGCATGAAAGGAAGGACTTGGTGGAGTCCTGAGTCATAATGGACATGTGGTGTTCCATGAATCAAGGAATTTGAAGGAGCATGAAAGTCTTTATTCTACTCATGAATTGGAATTGGCAGCCATAGTGCATGCCTTGAAGATGTGGCAGCATTATCTCATGGGTAAAATATTTGAGTTGAGAACAGACTATTGTGGTCTGAAATATCTATTTGGAAAGCCAAGTTTGAATGCCAGACAATGTAGGTGGTTATAGTTCCTCAATGAGTATGACTTCAACATTAATCATATCAGAGAAAAAGAGAACAAGGTCGTTGAGGCACTCAATAGAAGGGTGAATGAGATGCATGGTACATCCATTGTCATGTACCAGATATATTTGTGCGACAAAATTTTGGAAGTTTCCAGATTAGATCTGTGTTATGAGGACATAAAGGCAACATTACAGTAGGGTATGTCGCACCAGAAAGTTGAAGGTTAGGAACTAAGAGAGGATAGGATCATCATTTATAGACGCAAATTCTATGCGTTGAATGATCAAGAGTTGAAAGGAATGATATTGTCAGAGATGGATAATGATGCAAACCCCCTTCCCTCCAAAGGGTTGCTTGACTTCCTGGTCTTGGATCATTCGAGATACTAAGTCGAAGTGACTCTTCAAGTTCCTACGGTTACTCAAAACCACTATACATACATAGGCCCCTTTTTCCCCTAAGCAACCATGGTTGTGACCGTGGGTCTATCCCTTCGCAGTTCGGACTTCAGGGATATACCAAGCTCCATTTTCGGCTCTTCCCGAATCACTCTTCTCTGAATCTTCGGACTACCGTCACGTGTCTCTTCGGATTTGTCGGCCCCACTATAGTTTGGGTTTCATGACTTCGTGAAAATCTATCTCTTTCGCCCGCAAACTTCTGGACTTCTGAATGCTTGATTCCTTAATCTACTACCACGTATTCTCCCCCACAATCAACGGCTGAGATCGATTCATGATTTTGAACTTCATGACTCTACACTTACAATCCTTCCAAGTTTCCCGAACCATGAAATGTCGAAACGCTCTCCCTCCTGAGATTTTCTTCTTTGACTTTTTTTGGCTCCTTTGAACACTCTCTTCGACACTTTGTCGAAATCTCGACCTTCACACACCTTGCAATGGGTTCTCTTCCACACTCGACCACTTTGTGGATGATTTCTAACTCCTTGCGATAGTTCTCCAACTGCTTCTGTCTTCTAAGACTAAAATCATGCCACTCCTCCTCAAGCTTTTGACTCTTAAGAGTTTGTCATACACTCCTTGCAGATGTCGATGCACTCCTTGCATACATAAGTTTCACTCTACCTCTCCTGAGCTTACGAGTCGAAACAGACTCAGTCATGCACACCTTGCGGACACTATGCACACCTTGCACTCACTCATAGAAGAGAAACAATTTAAACTTAACTCCTCTTCACAATGACTCATACACTCAATCATGTAAATGCATTCCTAGATACAAGAACAAGAAATAACAGAGAACTGAAAATAAGCAAAAAGTCTACCATTTACTCATTCAGATAGACACAATAACAACACACATTTAGGACAATGTTCCTCTGCTATATTCATTCAATTGTACCTTACATACATTCATCCACTACTTCTCTGTAGTTCCCCTCTCTTGACTACAATGGAAATCTACACATTAGATTCAGCAACGACCACAACAACCATTATCTCCACAAAAAATACAAAGCTTATACCCAGGGACTCTTTTGATTTCTTCCCTCCAACTACTCTACTCTATCCTATCAAAAACAAAGGCTTTCAACTACTTAACATTTATTACAATAAATATTAGAGTCAGACAAATAAGAGTGAAAGCTCTAGATCTGTACCATAATTCATTACATAAAACAAAATGCATCCCCCCATCAATCTTACGTGATGGCTCAGCCTCTGATCATTAAAGATGTTCATAACTCAAAACCTTTGTCATATATTACATTAATACACTGATCTTTGAAATTCAAAATATTTCAAAATACGCGCTAGTGCGCCCAGTTGTCTTCCACGCATGCTTTGTTGGTGATGCTCTTGCATCACATAAGGTTCCTTATGTTGGACATCCAGGTTATCATAATTCCATTTTCATGGTCAAGAAGAAATACTTTTGGCCAGGTATGAAAAAGGAAGTTGTGGATCTTATTGTGAGATATCTCGAATGTTAGAAGGTCAAGGATGAACACAGAAATCCAGTTGTTTTTCTACAACCTTTTCCTATTATTGAATGGAAGTGGGAAGTTATAACAATGGATTTTATAACTAAGTTTCCTAGGACTGCTAAGAAACATGATTCTATTATGGTGGTGGTGGAAAATCTTACTAAATTTCCCATTTTATTCCAATAAAGTCAGCACACAAGGAAACTAACATTGTTGATAATTTAATGCATGAAGTTTCTAGGTTGCATGGTGTTCCTAAGACAATTGTGTCTAACAGAGATTCCAAGTTCACTTCGAACTTTTGGAAATGAATATTCAAAGGATTTAGAACAATTTTGAACTTTATCAAAACATATCATCTTGAGAAAGATGGTCAGATAGAGAGAGTAAATCGAATGATTGAAGACATGATGAATATGTATGTGATGGATAAAACATCCAAGAGGGAAGACTACTTGCATTTGGTAGAATTTTATTACAACAATGGGTATCATGCGTCTTTAAATATTGTCTCATTTGAAGCACTTTATGGAAGAAAGTACAACACACCAATGAGTTGGGAAAACCCAGCAGATCGTGCAGTAGTTGGGACAAATTTGCTCCAGGAAATAGAGAAGATGGTAAAGATTAGGTAGAATCTAAAGGCTTCCCAAGACGGGCAGAAAATATGCATAGATAAAGGCAGAACCCACAGATATTTTAAAATGGGTGATGACGTGTTTCTGAAATTGAAGGCCAGGTGTAGTTCCCTGAAGTTGGGAAGGTGTTCTAAGTTAGCAGTGCACTATTGTGGACCATTTGAAATCCTAGAGAGGATTGGTCATGTCACTTATATGCTTGCATTGCCTACGTCCTTATGTACTCATAATGGTGTCCATGTGTCATTGCTTGATACGTATGTACATAATGATTATCATAATATTGAATGGAATGTGATTCACGTGGAGCTAGAAAGTGGATTTCAAGTGTAACCAGTTTGCATATTGGATCAGAAAATCAAGCAGCTCCATAATCGAGCCATGGAGCTGGTAAAGGTCCAATGGACCTGGTACGGTCCTAAGGATGTGACCTAGGAATGTATGGATTCTATGCGAGGAGAGTGTCCTCATCGTTTTGAAAAAATTTGAAGTTTTATATGTATAGGTGTATATGATGCACTAAGGAAAGTGCATAAATAAGGTAGAGGGGAATGTAATGTCCATGATCCGAAACCCTTTGTAATTGTACATATAGGCTAGTGAGTTGTTGGAACCAAGTGTAAATGTAATGTACATTTAGGTTGATGATTCATTTTCATTAAATTTTGATGTTGCACACATTAGAGTAGTGCACAAATAAGTTTTATCAAAGACAAGGTGCGCACATTTTATGTGGTTCGCACACCTAGGCTAAGTTCTCACATTGCACCGTGTTGTGTACACTTGGGTAAGTTTGCAGTAATGAATGTAAGTGTGTCGAGATAAGTTATATATATATATGAATGGACATGTATTGAGGCTGGAGATCCTAGTAAGAGGATGGTGAGGTGGGATGCATATGGGTCAGTGCACCTATCCATGTAATTATACTCAATTATTAATGTAATATATTTCATCACTGCACACAAATAGACTCAGATGAAAAGAGATAGGGGTCCAAATCCACCGGAAAATGGAGAAGGGGGTGAGACGTAAGTCTTGGGGAATATTTTAACAATATTCCTGAAAAGTGTAAGCTTGCATATACATTATTTATCCTAAGTTTATGATAGATGGGAACAGGTCACCAAGTGGCTTAAAGCTACTTTTGAAGGTGACAGCTATAAATTGGAAGACATGAAATATATATTGTTGGCCTTAGTGTAATTTTGGGGGGAATGGCATTATTATCCATTATTGGGAAAAGAATTCAAATAGCAGGGTCTCGTGAGATGAAGGGGCTCAGACTGTATGGAAAATACAATTATTACCATATCTACACACAGAATCTTGTAAGGAGTTGAGAGGTTGTAACTAGAGTTTTACAGTTGAGGATATGAGTTGACAGACTGTCAGAAGAATCTTTGGGTGAGAGATTGGCTATTGTGAAGTGGTTGTCAGACCCGTGAGCATACTCTCCTTGTGAAATTTTTGCTGGGATTTGTTCCCTGGTGCACTAAGAATTAGTCTTAGGGATTGAAGAATTCATGTTCATCCTGTTGTTGGTAACCCTGGGAAGGGAAGTGGGGCAGTCGAAGGATTGTTGAGTAGATAAGGGGCACACTTTATTGGGTGTGTCAGGTGCATGGGGAATGAGGAATTGTGATATAGTTGTAGCAGACAACATATTTCACTAAGAACTTATGTGAGTATCATACCTTAGCCTGTCACTAGGAACCCTTTCTCCCCAGTGGATTTGATCCCCAGCTCAAGAGTGACCTATTGTTGAAATCTTATGAGAAACAGAGTCTATGTCTAGGAGGAACGTATGATTCATGCTCACAGTTGGTGACTTTCATATAATATAAGTGTTCCTTATGTGCTTGTCTTGTTTAAAGTGTGCATATTTTTCTATACTTGATATGGGTTAATTCTTGAATGTAGTTACATATAATTAATTGTTGTTTTCTGTTTAATTTGCTTATACATGTAAATATGGTACTTATATCATGTATTTGCAATTGTACATGAGTATCTCAATTGATGTTAGCCTTTCATGTTAAGTTAATCTTGTGTTTTTGGTTATGAGTCTTCAAGAAGAGGATTGGGTAGCTAGGTGTGCAAGAAAGTAGCATGTGTACACAGGAGGCTGGAATTTTTGTGTGCGTCCAAGGAAATACAATATATGCACATCAAAATCAAAATTGGCACATGAATCCAAGATAGTTGTGTGTATGGTTGTGTTATGGGATCAGTAATCTAGAGTGCAGTTGTTTGAGTTACTTACATTGCTTAATGTTGTGTTAAAAGGAGAATGTTGATTCCACTATTATAAGTTGTGTGGCATGACTCAAGTTGGGTGTAGCACGTTACTTCAAGTGCTACTGTGTGGACTTGTGTGTAGAGTAGAATCTATGCAGTGAAATTTTAGGGTAACATTTCTCAGTAGTAGGTTGGGGATGTTACAAATTGATATCAAAGCTATGTCAGAGTGTTTTATGGAGTAGCATGGCCCAACCTAGGTGGCTAGGGATGTTACATTTTGATATCAAAGCTAATGGTTCAAAACTGGAATTTTATGGGCCAGAGATCAACAAGAAGTTGCAGAGCTCAAGTTTCAACACTGAAGCTTGCATGAGCTAAGTTATACTTAAGAAAAAAAAAATCAGACTGGTAACTGGCTGAATTTCGAATTTCAGTGTGGCCATGGCATGCATTATGTAAGAATGCGTAGATGTGTGTGCTAAAAATATGATATTGCAGAATGCAGCACTAGAACTATGTAGTAAACCATGGTGTGTGGGTGTGCGGACGAAAGGTTTGGGATTACGCAAGACAAATTTGTGGGGAATGTGCATTATTGATATGTAGTGTACAATTTGAAAATTTGAATTGCACATTGGTGTGTGTTGGATATCGATGCACACATGAGCTTTAGAACGAATCATTATGACAAGATGGTGAAGAGTTTTCATGAAGTTGTTTCATAAATGCACCTAACATATCTTGTTGTATGCACATTTTGAATAATTACCAGCGATCAGAGTAGGACAGAACCAGTGCAGAAGGTTAAAATCATGGAAGATGCAAAAATCACTTACAATCTTGATGATGAATTCATGGATCTGTAATTCAGTTAGGGTGTTGATGGTATAGAATCAAAGGAGGGGCACATGAATTTAGCTGAAACCATAAAAGGACTACATAAATATGTCTAGAGATATAACATTGATAATGAAATGCTTATGAGAGCCAAGGCACAACAAGATGACTTCAATGTCAAATTGATGCAAAGTCTGGATATAATAGAAAATAAAATGGATAAGGAGATAGAGACAAGTAGATCAAGAATTCACAGGTTTCATGATGAGAAAATATGAGCAGAAATAAGTCTCGCTAAACATTCTTTCAGGAAAGCACGCAGTATTTTGATTCCATCTCTTGTCAGGAAGCATAAGAGAAGGACTGGGGTGAACGAGCTACAGGGAGAAATGAATAATATCAACCCTCCTACCTTTGACGGTGAGAAAAAAAAGGATGAATATGCAGAGACCTACTTGTTGGGTATTAGGAAGTACTTTCAACTACATAACTATTCTATGCAGGTAGAAGGGAGAATTTTTATTTATCATCTAAAAGGGAAAGCATCAATGTGGTGGGATTAGCATGTACAAGTGTAGCACATCGACAAGAATAAAGTGACTTGGAGGGATTTCAAGAGGTATTTCCAAAGGAAATATTTAACCAAGAGGTACTATGAAAGGAAAATGAAGGATTTCTTTGAACTCGAGCTTGGGAGCACAACTGAAAATGAGTATGAAAGAATATTCTTAGAGCTATTGAAGTATGTTGCATTAATCAAGGATGAAAAAGTGAATATTCATAGGTATATAAGTGGGCTACCCTCAATTTCCAAAAGGCTTAGGAAGATAAGATGAAAAGAAAGGCGGAACAAAGGAAGAAGGGGGATAAGCCATTATTTTTTAAAAACATTATGCAAGGAAATTCAACTCTCCAAGATCCCATAATGTCAGAAACAGTGGGACAAAATTCATGGAAACAACCTATGTAATTTTAGGGTTGTGGAAAAAATCATATGTGCATAGATTGCCCTCAAAGAGGTGATAAATCTAGGACTATGCACAATGTTCATAAAGCTACGATAGTTGAGGACATAGGTAGAAATGTGCCAAGGATTTACAATGTACTGGATAAAAAGCAGGATGAGTTTCAGTCGCACATGATCAAGGTGGAAGGTATGATTAATGACCAACCCTTTGTTATTTTAATAGAATCGGGATCTAGTCTTAGTTATCTAGATCCTAAGATGGTGGAAATATTCCATCTGTCGAGAAGAAATCTTAGAAAACCTTGGTTGGTGTAGTTATATACAGAAGAAAAAAGGAAAATTAATGCAATGGTTAAGGCATGTCCAATGGAGATGAATGGACTACACACAATGGCTAATTTGAATAGTATACACTTTGGCTCGTATGATTTCCTCATTGGTATGGATTGGTTGTGTTGGAGCCGCCTTTGTTTTTTCTATCCCGTCTCGAATTTCATGTCTTAATGCTCAAAATCGAAAGATAGTTTTCGTATTTTCCATCTATGGTTTCAAAATCTCTGAAGTCTTATCACGCAAGCAGCGATAATTATTGTACTCTCGAGGCGAGTTCTACTTTTCGTCAAAAATTTTCCCCCTTTGTTCTACCTCGGGATTTCATATGTTGGATGCTATAGATCATGTAGTTCACAAGTCTCGAGCAATGAAACAACGAAATCGCTTTAAAATTTTACCCAGGGCAGTAACGGGAGTAAAATTTTCCTAAATCACGATTAAACATCATCAGGTTTTCGCACCTCGGCATTCACGAAATCCAAAAGTCTTATTGTCGTAGCCCCGATAGCCGAAACCATGAAGTCCTTATTTTAGTAACCTGTGTCAAGGTTAAAGGTAAAAGCTAAGCCATGGTTAAGTTATGTCGGAAATTCGCCACTCGGCGTGTTCTCTTTTAAAAAGCTACACTGTTTAAGCCCCGAGTCATGAAGTCACGATAAAGATATGAACATAATTAATTAAACACTTAATCTGAGTTTATCCTCCCTTTTAATTAAAATGTATCATCGTGATCTCGCAGTTTCGCAGCTCGGCATGCAAACTTCCCGGAAACTATACCTTCGAAGCTCCGAGTCGTGATATGGAAAATATAAATAATTACGTAATTAATTAAGCGCCTAATCACAATTACATTTTTATTAACCAAAGTCAATCATCACAATTTCGGGTGTTAGAGGTTCAAAGGGTTAAACAAAAAATTTCCAATACAACGAGTACCAAAAGATTAATTAACTTTGGTAAAACCGATTAATTAAGCTAAACCAGCATCTCCCGTGATTTGATGCATGCACAGTTTATGAGGCAGTCTTAATTTTTCCTTACGCCAACTGACATTTCGAACCGCCAAAATTTATGGCATTAATTAGAAACAAGGCGAATCGACAAATAAAGATTGGGTTTTTATTGCTAAATTTATTTTTAAGCTTGATTTGACCGATCTGTTCTTGAAAAGTACCGAGTTTTCGAATATATAGAGTTGTTATTCATTATAACAAATTCATTTCTATATTACGTAGAGCACACTTTCTCAATGAGCTAACTTCTGTATGTAACATATTTTTATCGCAGAAGAGCTAAAGCAGGATCTCCCGTCATGGCCCTGCGAAAAACATCTAAAGCCAGCATTGAGGTTTCAGGACAAGGTTCGGACAACGTCACTGATACTTCACATCGAAGTGTTGACTCTGTCCCAAACTGGTCGTTTGTTTCTGATGTTCTGCAGGCCGAATTAGTGGATTATTCTGATGATTCCAGTGACAATGAAAAAGACGACATAACCACCAAATATAAGATCATCATTCAATCAGGAATGCATAAAGTAGCGGTCAGGCCATGACTGCTCCCCTACTATGATATGGTCCGATGGGCATTATAACATGTGGACATACCAACCAGAACCATCATGAATGAGCAGAAGGTCACCATTGGGACTTTCATACCTGAACATCTGAAATCTATGTACAAGTTTCCCACAGAGTCCGACCTTACATATGATGTCGAATTCTTGGAAAAGTTCAAACAGAAGGAATGTGTGCAGTATGACAAGACTATGTCTAGCTTAATAAGAGATTGGGTTTCACACCCTGCGAAGTTCAGGGCAGACAGTAATGGTATATATTCAATAGCTTCCTTGGAACCACAGTTCAAGTATGTTGCTATGATGACCTGCAGATTATACGGGAGAGAGGACACCTCACACTTCTTACTTCAATGGGTGCCACTAATACATCAAGTCATCGAAGGTTGTTCCTTCAACTAGGAAAAAATGTTGTCTGATAGCTTGACCAGTCGGGTTACAGAGTACCGGGCGCAGAAAGAGAGTGGAAAGACTTCTTCATTTTTTATGTCTGCATACATTATGGACGTCGTGTGTTTTCTAACACCATTTCCCTTAATAAGATGGAGTTGGACTCCAGCAGAGGATGAGCCCATCCACGTCTATCATTCGAAATTGTGGGAAAACAAAGCGGCAGATTTTGTATATGAAATCTTCAACTGGGTGATGGTACCGCTGCATGTCACTATTTTCGGCCACCCGCCACCTAGGATCTCGGACAGTATAGTGATGAATTTGAGCAGTATTGTTGACTGGTATGTAGAAGCTGAATTCTCATATCTCATAGTTTTCGGGGCTTCTATTCCCCCGCATGCATTGCCATTATTCATCCCCGACAAGTTGGCTTGTCGTGAGGTTGCTAGACAAACAATACTCGGTGGTATAAGCAAGGAGCTTAAGGGATACTCAAAAAAGGTATGGCCACCTTTTCCTGTTCATTTATATTCATATTCTTTGTTAGATTTCGGGCATGCTAAAGCTGAGGCAGTAGCCCTGGAAGACCTAAAATTGGTCCTTATTGAATTCAAGAAGCACGATCCGCAAAGGGTCATGAGTAATCATTTGGCCAGTTGCGGACCCAAGAGATTCGAACATGAAAATTCACCCTTGGATGAAATTTTCCAAGGCGCAAGATCTTATGCCGAGATTTTAGCTCGGATACAAACCTTGGCACCTGAAGAGAGGGCCGATGTTCTGAAATTCCAAGAACATCGATGCAATTGTCTTCCCACAATATTATGAGGTGAGAATCCGAGTACAGTGGAGGCAAAACAAAAAGATGCCAAAGGATCCAAAGATGCGACACCCAGTCAAGAAAAACACCAGGACGGGGAAGAGAAAACTAAGAGTCTGAAAGCAGAGATAAAGACTCCCGACCCACCGAGAAAGAAGACTCCGGTTACTACCCCGGGGCAATCAACCAAGCAAATCGAAGACCCCATCGCATCCATTACTCCCTTGCAGTCAACTTGGGGAAATATTGACGCATGGTGAATTTTAAATGAAGAATTGAGGCCTATAAGGGTGGAAGAGCTCCCTCCAAATGAGTTCTTCTTTGATAAGAAAAGAAAGGCTATGGTAAAGAGAGAATTCTATCAGCAGGGGGAATCGACAGCCAAGAAATACAAAGTATTGACTGATGGGAAAGACAAGAGGAATGAACAATTCGCGACAGAAATAGCTGGTACATTAGGGGCATATGCCACGGCAAATCAATTTTCAGTTAGGGTTTTGAAAAACCAGCTGAAACGAAAAAATCGTCTCATCAAAACCCTAGAAGCTAGACTAGCCACTGCAGAGGAGGTTGCCAAGGACCAGGCAAGTGTAGGGATAGAACAAGCAAGGTTGGCCGATAAAAGTGAGATAGAGCTGCTCAAGACTAAGCTCGAACAAGAAGAGCTAGTGGTTCAGAATGGTCAGATACAAGCGGACCAGCAAAAAGACTTGATCGAATAGCTACAGGCTAGTGTGGAAATCGCCGAAAGTAAAGTTATAAATATCGGGATGTTCCAGTCCCAAGCGATGGAGATTCGGAGCAGAGTTTCTGTGGCCCAGCGAAATTTACTCACCAAGGTAGAGGCGATTCGGGACAACTGCTTACTTGTTAATCAAGTTTTGGAAAATTTATCTGTTAGAGAAAGAGAAGATGGAGCAGCATGGGTCGCCTTTCAAGAGGCTATGATAGCTACAAACAACAGGGAATCAGGAAGTACTCCCAGGTTTACCATTTCGGAGCAGACCAGAGGAAATATTCTATTAAAAGAATGGCAACACAGCATCTCGGAAGGTAGGTTGCAAGCCAAGAGGGTAACAAAATCCTTGGAAGAGGCTTTCAGTTCTATAGATGGTAATCTTCTAGGCATTGATAGCGGAGGTAATGCTGAGGCATTGATTCAAATGAATATGGAAAAAATCTCACTTGATTTAAATGAAAAAGAAGAAAGAGATTCGGCCGAGATCTCACAAGTGACTATGGCAGACATAGTCCAAATAGATAAATGTATGATTAAATCAACTGTGCAATTGTGCGTTATCGACATCATAGACAAACATATGGAAGACAGGTTGCCGCAATTAGCCCGAGATTGTTACTCTTTTGAAGCCAATTGTCAAGCAGAACCGTCAAGGCTGATATCTCGGTTGGTGGAAAGGTGTGTCACTTGTACCGAGCATGCGCGAGGACAAACTTCTGGCACCAAATAAAGACACAGAGAAATAAATGGAACGATTGCTCTCCTCCTTATCATAACTAAAAATTTTGCAACGATTGAGATTCCATCTTATTGTAAAACTGTATAAATATACCATAGAAAGAAAGAAAACAGGTTGGACCTTTTTGTGTCGATTGTAATAGAGGTTTTACATTTTGAGAGTTAATATAAAGCAAATCCGAAGATTCTCAATTCCGTCATGACTGTGTTATGAGTTTGTTTTCTTGTATCTCATATTTCGTTTCATTTCATATTCATATCTGATGAATGCTTCATTATAATTTAGTGCAACCTCTACTATAGTGAATGAATTTTGGTTTTCTATATTGTTTACTGTTTTTCCTCTGTACCAACTATCAGCAAGTATAAGACCAATCAACACTTTCATAATTCTATATATATTTTATGCTTCATCGGGTTATTTCTTTACATTTTTCTTCTTCTATTTATACGTGAGATTCTCCCTTGATAGAAGCCTTACTCGATAGACAGCTAAATGTTTTCTCCCACCTCATACATTTTATTAAAATATAACCCAGTTACGGGAAAGAGCCTTTGATTTCCACCTCTTTTTATTCATGAAACCGTAAACTCTCTTTTATACGACCGAATTGAGACAGCACTTAAATTCCCCTTGAGGTTTCCTTATTTCACTGTTCCTCCATGACTTTCCCTATACCAACACAGCCCAATATCGAACCCAGATTATCAAATCAAACACACATTGCCTTAAACCTTTTCGATACTATTCTTAAAATAGCCACTACCCGGGTTGAACTCAAACATTCATGGGCAGTGATTGAACATGATATAAACATCCAGGAACAGTTGGAAGCTAGACAACGCCAACATAGAAATCACCCCTAGTTTCCCTTGCCGAAGGTTGACGTTTCTCTTTTATCTACCCTTTACCCACTTTCAGATGCCTAGACACTGTACTTCTAAGCCTTAAGTACATACTCTGGAACAATAGGTTGGAAGATAATCATGTTTTTATGGACTGTTATAATAAAGCATTTACTTGCCTAGATGAGCAGGGAAATTTGAGAACAGTTTAGGGCATTCCAAGAGATGTGACTATCAAATAAGTTTCATCTTCCCAATTGAATAAAATCTACAGGAAAGGATGTCAAGTATTTGTAGCGCACATGGAAGAGGCACCCAAGGATAAAGTGTGGAGTATAGAAGATTGTGCAGTACTGAAAACGTTTTAGGATGTCTTTAAATCAATATCGGGATTTCCTTTGAAAATAAATATCACTTATCTATAAATCTGATGCTAGGAGAAGCACATTTATCCAAGACTCCTTATAGGATGAGCACACCAGAGTTGAAGGAGTCGTAGATGCAACTTGAAGAGCTTCTGAAGAAGGGGTATATACACCCAAGTGTGTCACCTTGTGGTTTGCCATCTTTGTTCATGAAGAATAAGGATGGTACTATGAGACTTTGTATCAACTTCAGGAAGTTGAACAATGTAACAGTGAAGAGCAAGTATCCATTACCCAGGATAGCTGACATGTTTGACCAGCTGAGAGGTGCACGGATATTTTTGAAGATTGATCTCAGATTCAGATATCATCAGGTAAGAATTAAAAAAGAAGACATCAGTAAGACTACCTTCATAATAAGGTATGGTCATTACAAGTTTACAGTGATGCCATTTTGGTTGTTGAATGCGCCAGTTGTCTTCATGTGTTTAATGAATGGATTTTTCATAGATTACTTGGATAAGTTCGTTGTCATATTTTTGGATGAAATTCTTATTTACTCAAAGTCTAAAGAAGAACATGAGCAACACTTGAATATGGTGTTGCAAGTATTTATGGAGCATCATATTTATTCAAAGTTGAGCAAGTGTTCATTTTATCAGCGACAGATTCATTACTTAGGTCATATCATTTATGAGGAAGGAATAGATTTGGACCCTCCGAAGATAAAAGCCAATGAGGAATGGCTAACACCAAGAAATGTTGCAGAAGTGAGATCGTTTATAGGACTATCGGGGTACTATAGAAGGTTTATCGAAGGATGTTCACAGAATGCGCATCCAATTACGTATTTGCAAAAGAAAGGTGCATGATTTGAATGGACTCTGGATTGCTCAAGGAGTTTTCAGCACTTGTAAAACGTGTTAACAAATACACCAATTTTGAGGATTGTTGATCCAGATGTAGACTTCGTTGTTTGCATGGATGCATGCAAGGAAGGACTTGGTGGAGTTCTGAGTCAGAATTGACATGTGGTGTGCTACGAATCAAGTCTTTTTAAGGAGCATGAAAGGATCTACGCTACTCATGCCTTGTAATTGGAAGCCATAGTGCATGCCTTGAATATATGGAAGCGTTATCTCATGGGTAAAATATTCCAGTTGAAAAAAAACCATTATGGTCTGAAATATTTGTTTGGACAGCCAAGTTTGAATGTCAGACAAAAAAGGTGTTTAGAGTTCCTCATTGATTATGACTTTGACATAAATCATATCAGAGGAAAATAGAACAAGGTGGCTAACGCACTCAGCAGGAGGGTGCATGAGATGCATTCTACGGCCATTAGCATGTACCAGACATATTTTTCCAACATAATTTTGGAAGTTTCCAAATTAGATTTGCGCTATGAGGACATAAAGGAAACATTACAACAGGGTATGTTGCAGCAGAAATTTGAAGGTTATGAGCTAAGAGAGGATGGTATCCTCATGTATAGACACAGAATCTATGTGTCGAATGATCAAGAGTTGAAAGGCCTGATATTTTCATAGATGCATAAGGTTCCTTATGTTGGAGATACACATTACCAAAAGACCATTTTCACAATCAAGAAGCAATACTTTTGGTCAGGTATGAAAATGAAGTTGTGGATTTTGTTGCAATATGTCTTGAATGTCAGAAGGTCAAGGATGAACACATGCATCCATATAGATTGCTACAACCTTTTCCTATTCCAGAATGGAAGTGGGAAGTTATAAAGATGGATTTTATAGCTAAGTTTCCTAGGACTGCTAAGAAACATGATTCTATTATGGTGGTGGCAAACAAGCTTACTAAAGTTTCCTATTTTATTCGAGTAAAGTCAGTGCACAAGGCAGCTAAAAATATTGATATTTGCATGCACGAAGTTGTTAGGCTGCATGGTGTTCCTAAGAAAATTGTGTCTAACAGAGATTCCAAGTTCACTTCAAACTTTTGGAAAGGACTATTCAAAGGATTTAGAGCAAGTCTGAACTTTAGCACAACATATCATCTGGAGATAGAGGGTTAGAAAGAGAGGGTAAATCGGGTGATTAAAGATATGCTAAGGATGTATTTGATGGATAAACCATCCAAGTGGGAAGACTACTTGAATTTGGTAGAGTTTTCTTACAACAATGGGTATCAAACATATTTAAAGATGATCCCATTTGAAGCACTTTATGGAAGAAAGAGAAACACGCCACTGAGTTGGGACAACCTAGTAGATTACATAGTAGTTGGGCCAGATTTTCTCTGGGAAATGGATAAAATGGTAAAGATAAGGAAGAATATAAAGGCTTCCCAAGACAGCTAGACAAGTTGTGCAGATAAACGAAGATCCCACAGAGAATTTAAAATTGGTGATCACATGTTTCTGAAAGTGAAGGCCAGGCATAGTTCCCTAAAGATGGGAAGGTGTTCTAAGTTAGCAGTGCACTACTGTGGGCCATTTGAAATCCTAGAGAGGATTGTTCAAGTTGCTTATATGCTTGCATTTCATGTGTCCTTATGTATTCATAATGTTTTCCATGTGTCATTGCTTAAGAAGCATGTACCTGATGTTAATCATATTATTGATTGGAATGTGATTTAGGTGTAGCCAGAAGGTTGATTTCAAGTGTGACCAATTTTCATATTGGATCATAAAATCAAGTATCTCTCGAATCAAACCATGGAGTTGGTAAAGGTCAAATGGACCTGGTATGGTTTTGTCGATGCAACCTGGGAATTTGAGGATGCTATGTGAGTAGATTATCCTCATATTTTTGTAAATGTTTGACTTTTTGTATGTACAGGTGTATATGATGCACTAATGATGGAGCATAAATAAGGGGGAGGGGAATGTAATGTCCATGATATAGAACCCTTTGTAATTTTACATATAGGTTGGTGAGTCATTCAAACCAAGTGTAAATGTAATGTACATTTAGGCTAGTGAGTCATTGGCATTAAATTTTGATGTTGTGCACATCATAGTAGTGCATGGAGAAGTGTTATCAAAGACAAGGTGTGCACATTTTGTGTGTTGCGCACACCTAGGTAGGTGCGCACATTGCACTGTGTTGTGTGCATTTGAGTAAGTGTGTGGTAAATACTGGAACTGCACATAGCTAAAAAAAAATTGTGTGTGTGTGTGTGTGTGTGTGTGTGTGTGTGTGTGAGAGAGAGAG
>JZKD02S1871617.1:514966-547561 GCA_000966675.3 Picea glauca
CGAAGAGCTTGTGTGAGTATGAGGCTGGTGAGTTGGGACACAAATGGGATAGTGCGCCTTTCCATGTAATTATACTTAGTTATTAATGTAATATATTGCATAACTACACACAAATAAACTCGGAAGAAAAGATATGGGGGGCCAACTCCACCCTTAAATGAAAAAGGGGGTGAGACGTAAATCTTGGGGAATATTTTAACAATATTTTTGAAAAATGTAATATTATTTATCCTGAGTTTCTGAGAGATGGGAATGGGTCACCAACTGGCTTAAAGCTACTTTTGAAGGTGACAAGTGTCAAGTGGAAGGCATGCAATACATATTGTTGGCCTTGGTGTATTTTTTTGGGGGGGGAGAATTCAGGTAGCAGAATATCGTGAGTAGAAGGGGGTTAGACTATATGGAAAATTCAATTATTACCTAATCTACATAGAGAATCTTGTAAGGAGTTGAGAGGTTGTAACCACATTTGTATTGTCCAGGAGATGGGTTGATAGACTGTGAGAAGTCTCTATGGGTGAGAGATTGGCTATTGTGAAGTGGTTGTCAGACCCATGAGCATACTCTCTCGGTGACAGTTTTGTTGAGAGTTGTTCCCTAGTGCACTGAGCATTACTCGCAAGGCTTAGAGAATTTTTGTCTGTCCTGTTGTTGGTAACCCTGGGAAGGGAAGTGGGGCAGCCAAAGGATTGTTGAGTAGACAAGGGGCACACTTTCTTGGGTGTGACAGGTGCGTGGAGAATGAGGGATTGTGAGCTAGTTACAGCAGTGGGAACCTTGGGATGAGAAATTTTGATAGTATCATACCTTATCCTGTCACTAGGAACCCTCTTTCCCTAGTGGAGTTAAGCCCCGTCTCAGGGGTGACCTATTGCTGAAATATTATGAGAAACATAGTCTATGGTTGGGAGGAACGTGTGAGTTATGCACACAGTTGGTGACTTTCAAGTGTTCCTTATGTTCCCGTCTTGTTTGCAGTGTGCATACTTGTCTATGATTGGTATGGGTTAATTCTTGTATGTAGTTACATATAAGTAATTTTTTTTGTTATGTTTAATTTGCTTATACATGTAAATATGGTACTTATATCATGTATTTGTAGTTGTACATGAGTATTTTATTTGATGTTATCCTTTCCTATTAAGTTAATCTGGTGTTTTTGGTTATGAGTATTCAAGAAGAGGATTGGCTAGTTGGGTGAGTAGGAAATTAGCATGTGTGCACATGAGGATGGAACTCGTGTGTGTGTCCAAGGAAATAGACTATGTGCATAGCAAAATCAGAATTGGCACATGACACCAAGATGGTTATTCACATGGTTGTGTTGTGGGATCAGTACTCTAGAGCGTAGTTGTTTGAGTTACTTTCATTGCTTAATGTTGTGTTAAAAGAAGAATGATTCTTCCATTCTTATAAGTTGTGTGGCGGAAATCAGGTTGGGTTGACTGTGTTACTTCAAGTGATACTGCACCGACTTGTGTGTAGGGTAGAATATGCATGTTGAGGGGTCCTAAATCCCTTTAAATCAACAATAGGAACCAAACCCGCCACCAAGGCCCAATTAGACTTTGCAAAATTTAATAGTGGAATGGTTCTCCAGATCTTGCGATCCAGCCAATTAATCGATGGGATTTACGTTTTCGTGTGAAATCTCCTCCTTAGTTTTGACGTTCTCTTTTTTGTATTTTCTCTTATAGGTGGGATCGATACAAGATAAAAGTCGGTATAAACCTACTAGGTAACAAAGTGGGAAAAGATTAACTATTGGAGAAGGATGAGCTTGGGGTAACCTTTCACTCTAGCATGCAGACAATGATTCTCTACCACAAGCCTAGTACTAATACATTAACTTGTTGGCGTTCTAATTATTGACTGAGATACAATTATCAGAAGAAAACATACATGCAATAAATGATGGAAAGAAAAATAGTTTTCTTAACTCTAATCATCCATTACATATTAACACAACGATTTACTTTTCATCATTAAAGACAAGAACTATAAAAATATTGAATCAGATAACTTATCAAAAAATTTTGAAGTTCAGACTCGTTACAACATCCATTCATGAGATAAAAAAATAATAAATAATTCTTCTTTAGATCCAATCACACACGCTTTTGATAAAACACAAACTTTGTCTCTGGTCCTAAACAAGAATTCTCAATTAAGGCAGCTCTGAAATAGTTCTTTACAAATCCAAAAATGAGGATCTTTGCAACAACTATCGACCATTTCTAACAGGTCGATCCTCTTATTTATAACATATTATTAACTAAAAATAACTATTAAAAGTGCAGCTAACTAAAACAAAAACTCGCCACATGGCGCTTTCATCTCTCATTATTCTAAGAGTCATCAAATGAACTCACTTGAGTGGATGACTCTTCTCGTAATCCGACCATTTGACGAAGAGATATTCACATGTGTTAGCATACAGGAATCTATGTTGTTCCATTGGGGTTGAAAGGATCTCTCTTATCTCTACTTCTCGTGCCTAATACTTAACTATTCTGGTACTTAACTGCTACAACATGGTTCAAGCTTTGATCAGGTGTTTCATGAACTGTTGTACTTGACATGACGCTATGTTCTCCACCCTTGTTATCTCCATTTCCAATGATGAGTCTTGTTAGGCATGTAATTTGACTATGTCACGCAAGTCAACAAATTCATCGGGTGTGTCGAATTCAGGGACGTCGATGTCTCTCATTGCCCAGTTGATATTGGTCCAACTCTTTTCGCATTCGGTCCATTTCTCTTGGATTTCCCAAAGAGGTTATTGATCCATTCTTAAGAAATATTCGGTCGACTTCTTTATGCAGTCGATGTTGCTTTCCCTTAGTACCCGGATGTCGTGCTCTTCGGCATCTCGACCCTGTTGAACTGTGTTGATGTAGTCGATCCTTTCCATGGCTTGGTGTGATTTCTCATACCACCTTTCCATATCCTTACACGAGGCCGGTTCCATGAGGGTGTCTTCTTGAAGCTCGTCTATCCTTGCCATGAATAGGTGCCACTCATCCGTAAATTTACTATAGGCCTCCTGGAATTTGCTTCTCAAGAAAATTGCGGCCGGTGTGGTTTCCTGGTAATATTTCTCCAAATGGCGTAGATGTTCCAATTCCTTCAGCGCAACAGCTAGCTCCTTCTCATCCCTTTTCATTCTGTACAGGGTGGCATCTGTGATTTCCATCCCTGCGTCGATAAGCTTGAATGTCTTGGCATGCTCTGTGTTCATAAACTTGTCCTATGTGGTGATGAGGATGGAGTGATCTAGAGTAATCCTCCTCTTCTTGGTGGTTCTCTTCACAATATCTTTCCTTTTCTGGTCATAGGAGATGGCCTGTATATCAGCAACTTCATCCATGGGTTTGGGTATTTGTTGATCTCCCCAGGTAAGAATATTTCTCAGGTTCCTGATGGTGTATATATGTTCAAGAATGGGTTCTTGAACCTCTTCCATGTGTTCTGAAGGTCCAGCCTCTGGTTGTTTCCCATCGGGAGGTTGAGTACCAATTGAAATTGAAGCCTCGGGGATAGGCTCAGTACTTACTTGATAATCGACTGTTGAGATGTCGATTTCTTGTTGTGGAGCTTCTTCCTTTTATCTTCCCAACCCTGGCTCATTCATCAGAATATCCATTTGGGTATCTGATATATCGAGTATCTCAGTGTCTAAGACACTTTTGACCTCATGGTCATTATGTGGAAGGACCTAAATTTGAGCATCGGGAGCTAAGGAAGATGCCTTCTTGGGCTCCTTTTCATCTTTGATCTGCACAGGAGTCACCGGGGACACCTCCTAACTTTCCTCATCATAATAGATTGTTATCAAGTCATGGACGGGGTTTGGTGCACTTGCTCTTCCTGATATTCTTACTATCTATAGATGAACTGAAATGTCCCCCGATGATATGGCTTGTGGTGTTGTAACTTCAAGGTTATCTAACCTGACGATTTCATCAATTTGTATTAGCTCAGGGCCGCTTGGACCTACTCGTCTTTCCTCTAGGTTATCAGCAGGGGCCCTTGTCATTCCTATGAGGTCTGGGTCATCCTATAGTTGATCAATTACTCATTGTGCATTTTCTATCATGAGAAATCCCCTTGCCCATGCATCCAGTGTCATATGAAATCCCTTGTTCTGCGTCGGGGCCACCAAGGGAACCTTTGTTGCTTATGTCGCTCTAATTTCTTCCCTGGATCTAAGGGCCTCTTGAGCCGACTTCTCTATTTCCTCACTTGTTCATCCAGGCTCATGGCCCTAAACCTGGTCATTTTGGGGTCGGTCATCCTTGCCACCACCTCATCCCAGTCCTGGGAATTTTCTGTGAAGACTTCATCTTCGAATTTTTTGTGGGCGTACGACCAACAAGATGATACTTGTAAAGCATGTTGCAAGACCAGGCCCTTTGGATCGTGCTTGTGGAAACGGCTTGTCTAGAATTTGAACTCGAGTTGGCTTATCCCTTCTTGTTTGGCTTGAGCAGCATCCTTTACCAAGTAGAAACCTACATGGAAACCATATGGTATGAACGTTCTCTTCTTGTCCTTGACCAGGGTGGCGTTGTAGCCTTACAAGATGGTTTGATAGCATATTTCTCCTACTACAAGCAAGTTCGAGACATGAGCTGGTAAGAGATGTGGCGCTTCGGCAGCCTCAAACACCCTGATGTAGGTGTCACGCTTGTCCAAGTACCAGTGGCCTACCTTGGAAATTATTTTCTTGGCCGCAGCCGATAGTCTTGGCCATTCATTCTTAAAAATAATAAAATAAATTCACGTGATGAATTTATCGCAGATGTGGGAGTGAGACTTCCAATACATGTTTTCCCATAGCACATTGAAGTAGATGTGGACCAGGAGCTCTGCAACATGTCAGCTCAGATTCATGCCAGCGAAGATGTTTCTGGTGCACATGACATCGAGCAGATATGAAGCTATGTAGAAATCTAGTGTCTCTCCTTCCTTTGGCATCTGAGCATGTTGTATACAAATGCTCATGTTTTTAGAAATAATCACTCCCCAGTTGAAACCACTCCCAGAGACCGCCACTGTGTAAGCGAAGGGCATCCACGCCTCTAAAAATCTAGAGAAGTCCTTCTCTCCATATAATCCGTAGATGAGAACCATCAAATAGATGTATGCCTCCCTTAAATTGGTCATCCCGTACCATCTAGTGCTTTGGTTGGTGTACTTCTTGTCCTACCTCCACCATGAGGCCATCACCCGACTGGTGTCATCACGTTCATAGAACTTCACTACAAATTCTATGTTTCACCGCTCCTTAGGATCTCTAAGCTTGTAGTATTTATGAACTTCCACCGGTAAGAACACTCTGATACACCTACCATTTTCATCGTTGAGTAAACATTTATGTGTGTCTGTGTGGTCGATGAGACACTTCAGGACTTCAATACAGGGAAAAACAAGGGTTCTTCTTGCCACCATATGTAGGTACGACCTTCGGATGTTAGGGAACACCTCGTCGTCGAGCGCTCTTACATATGGATCATGGTATGGGACATATTCAGGGTATTCCTCTCGGTTGACCTTGTTAAAGAGTTCTCCCCAATGTGGGAGTGCCATCTTGGACCCGTGCTTGTCGTTGTATCTCCAAAGGCTGGAGGTTGGATGAAAGCCTTCTTCATTGTTGTCTTAATGACTGGTATCGGCCTCGGAGTGTATTCCAATTCTTTTCGACCCTTAGAGAGGATCCTATGCCTACCTCTGGTTCTTTCAGCTTCGGTGCCCTCGGTGATCATCTGGTGGTTATATTTATTGGTGGCATTTTTCCTGCAACAAAAATAAACTTTCAGAGACTTTGTAAAACAAAACCGGATAAAATCATAAATTGTAGCCATGTAAAATTTACAGACTTGGATACATACCTGTGAAGCTTACTAAAAATTGGTTATTTTGATACTCACGGGATCTCTGCAGCCTTCGAATTACTCATTTGTATCCTTTGGATGCTCTAGAATTTCCTCGTGCACAGAATGATTTCATTTACAATGGCTCAAGAGAATTTAAACAGGGAAGAACTTGTCGTGTTGCATCAGCCATTTAATTCAGGTGATGAGTGAAATTTTAACAAATCTGTTGCCGAATCTCTATAACTTAAATTCATCGTGGGTTGACATCAGAGGCGCGGAGGGTGATGTGGTCTATCGGTGATTTTAAATTGTTGTTTTGATTGGCGCACGTGGTAGAAACTAATGCAGGATTTGGTATTAATTAGATCCTTAAATTCTCAAAATTTGATCGTATCTAATGCTAAATCGTCCCATCATGCCACTCTCTCAGTGGTTGGATCAGGGATCGGAGTGTGTTATGAACATTTTCATTGATGTCCTTCTGTAGAAAGCTCCGATGCTGATCAATTTCACTATACAATGTTTTCGTGGCGAAGCTAACTCGAGGGTGTGACTCAGACTTAGGGAACCAAGAATGACTCGGGGTAAAACTAGACCGTACATTTCTCCAATCTGATAAAGACGCGTGGCATTGAGGACCGGTGAAATAATTCATGTGTATTAATCGGAGTCAGTACTTTCCTTAAGTTATTGGTTCTAAAGACAAACCTTAGCTTGCCGATGCCGAAAAATTATCCAGAGTCGGCGATTGGTGATAAACCTATCAAGTGCTTTATTCAGATTAGCTTCCTCAAAAAAATTATCGATGCCAAAAACACATCGGTGATCAACAATCGGGAATATCCTTTAGTTCGGTCAAAAAGTTTGTTGTGATCCTTTTAGGTTTTCCCCGATTCCTCTTAGCGCGTCGGGCATCGACTATTGAGGATATATTTTCTATCTTCTTTAACATCTATCCCCCTCATCTTTTACTGATGCCAAAGGGGAATCCGCTATCAGCGATATCCTTATGCAAGACTTATCACAAAACAAAACTCCCTTTTTTTTATGCCGAAGGAGATCGGTGCTCGGTGACTGAGGTTTCCTGAGTGGTTCTTTTCCTTCTTTGAATTCCTTTTGATGTCGAATCTGAGCGTGTCGGGTGAATTGTTTCGGCTGTCGATTCTTTATGCAGGTGTTAAGGCCTTTTAATTCATGGGGTTTCATAATTTCAAACAAACCTGAATAGGTGATGAGAGTCATGAGAATAATCAAAGACAAAACATTTCTCGAAATGAAGTTGAATCAGACAATGCAAAAGATCAAGTGGTACCCAAAAACGTGAAAATTGACAGAGGCTTTTTTAGGGTGTGTTGAGTGCTCAAAAAATGGTGACTTACTGGGAGAAAGAATAATATTTGTTCCTAGCTCGGGCTTAGGTGAAGGTGACACAAAATTTGATTAAGAACTTAACTGGTTTTTTTATCAGAGCCTCTTTTATTCTTGCATTTTAAATTCCTTGGTTGGTGCGTTTGGACTTGCCTATGGGGTTTTAAACCTTTATTCTACCTTCCTTTCCTATAACCCTGATTCACAACCCCTTTGAAAAGATCTTAGTAAAGCATTCACTAGAACTAGACCCTTTAGTTACCCATATTCACTTGTTACGATGTTGCTTTGTTGCAAACGAGCGTCCATAGCCCCGGCGGAGTCACCCCAACGTCACACACCTTTCTTCGCTTCCAACAAGAATCCATAGCCCCGGAGGAGTTATTTTCATACCCTCTCCTACTGTGCGCTCATTTGATATAGTTGATTTTATTTCAACAGAATGCCCTGAGCGAGTGGGAGACGAGGACGTATGTTATTTGCAAAATGAGATGGTTAAGGTGAAATTTTGATAGCTCTATCTTTGAGGTACATGTAGTCATTTCCATCTTACCATCTTTCCCTTAAGGTTTTACCAGACCACCAGGAAAACACTTCATCACTTTTCCAAGGTTTTTCACCTGCGCAAGTTAGATAGATAACCCCTTAAAACAACCATAGGTACCCTAGTGCTTCTTCTGTTGTATGTGAGCGATGATTCAGGAACAGAGTTCATCATATCGCATAGCTTAAGGTCAACCACCATCTTTCTAAACACAATATTCAAAAGCGTCGAAGTACTATAGCAAGAAACAAAACAAAAAATGCATTCCGCAGTCTACCTAGCTACAACAAAACATCATGAAAATACACACAAAACTTCTTTTTTTTAACGGAAATATTGTTTTAGGGCTTGGCCATTCAATGGGAGGGTGTCAGGTTTCCCCCTTAGATTTTGTAGCCGATATGTGCCTACCCCAATCTTATCTACCACCTGGAAAGGTTTGAGCCATAAATTCTGTAACTTAGAATGTTTTCCTTTCGGATCATTTTCTCTGTCCCACTTTAGGACTAAGTCTCCCACATCAAAAGTCTTCTCTTTAGCCTTATGCTTATCAAACCACCTTTTCACTATCTGTTGATGAGCTATGAACTTTGATTTTTCTTTCTCCCTTTCTTCTTCCAGCATGATGGTATCAATTCTTTGTTGTATGACTGATGAGGGTTGTCCTCTAGAATCCTGATCAAGCTGAAGAGATGAAAGATATATCCCGTTTGGGAGAATAGCTTCTTATCTGTATACCAGAAAGTATGGGGAATTTCCTATGGATTCCTTACGTGTTACTCTATCATCCCATAAGGCATTATGGAGTGAATTGTTCCAATTCCTCTTATTGTTCGCAACTGTTTTCTTTAATATCCTCACTAGGTTCTTATTAGTTGATTATGCCACTTCGTTCCCCTGTGGATAGTAGTTTGCAGAGTATCTAATTATGATTCCTTTGTCTAGAGAAAACTCTATTAATAAGGTGGAAGATAAGTAAGTTGCATTATCAAAAACAAGGACGGAAGGCACATTGAACCTTGTGATCAACTGTTGTTCTATGACTTGGATCACCACCTTTTTGTTTACATGAATCAGAGGGATGGCCTCTGCCCATTTTGTGAAATAATATGTGGCGGTTAGTATGTATCTATGTTGTTTTGAAGAACTCGGTGTAATTTATCCTATGATATCTAACCCCCATTGCTCGAATGGCCTGGAAACGGCCACCGGTTGGAGTGGGACAGCTGCTCTCTTCTCCCTACCTGTTCTTATGTGACAAGTTTTACAATGTATTGTGTATGTGTGAGCGTCACTGAAAAAAGTAGGCCAATAATAGCCAGCTCTCAATATTTTATGAGAAGTGGTGTTTCCTACGAAATGTCCACCTGCAGGACCATTATGGAGCTCCTTCAGAACTTTGTTTGCATCTTCACGTTCGAGACATCTTAAAAGTACCCCATCATAATTAACACGGAAGAGCACCGAATTTATGAGGCGATATTGTGTTGATTTCAACCTGAGGACTCTCCTTTCCCTGGGGTTTAGGTTTTATGGGCAAGTCCCATGATGCAGGATCAAATTCAGTTTCTCATACCAAGACTCTTTCCCTGGGGAGACATATGAAGCTTCACCACACCACAATGCTAATTCATTCTCCCATCCGGGGTATTCACTTACTTGGTCTTGGGCTTTAGCTACCAGTTTGCATAACCCTTATCCCTTAACCAGTTTAGCATGTTTTATATCTAGATCAAATTCTTGGACCACTGCCATCAAGTTTCATCTTCCTTCCCCCATCTCTTGTTGAGTCAATAGGGATCGAACTGTAGGGTGAGGCACGATGACTTTGTTGTGATTCTTTAGGATGTAAGATCTGAAATGTTTTACTGCCTTGTAAATTGCATAAGCCTACTTGTATATAGCAGGATAATTTAATTCGACCCCTTGGATATTAGTGCTCATAACTGAGACTAAGGCTCATTGTGGTCATCATCTTTCTGAGTCAGTACTGCAGCTAACGATTGGTTGGAGGAAAAATTATAGAGGAAGAAACATTTGCTAAAATTAGGACTTCGCAACACTGGGGATTGAGATATCGCAATCTTAATATTGATGAAATCCCTTTTCCATTCATCGTCCCACTTAAATTCAACATATTTGTAGATCATTTTTTGTAAGCGTTTGATAGTTTCAACGAAATCGTGGGTGAATTTTCTTACAAAATTGATTTTACCGAAGAACGATTGCATAGCCTTTTTTTGTGAGGTAATGGAAGTTGAGTTATAGCCTTAATCATTTCTGAGTCTATGTGAATCCCTTCTTGAGATATAATATGACCTAGAAATTTACCTTCCTCAACACTAAAATTAGTTTTCTTAGGGTTCAAGGATATACCATATTTCCTACACCTTTCGAAAATATGGGTTAAATGTTGGATGTGATATTCTCTTTTCTTTGACGACACAGTCACATCCTCAAAATAGACTACTACACACTTGTTGATTAGTCTCTGAAACGCTACATCCATGGCCCTTTGGAAGGTCATCCCTACATTGATTAACCCAAAGGGAATACATTTATAAGCGATGGTTCCCCACTTGGTTCGGAAGGTAGTATTCAAATGATCTTCTTCTGAAATTAGAACTTGGTTGTATCCTGAGAAACCGTCTAGCAGGGAGAAAATCTCAGAGCCAGACACGGTCTACAAGAGTTTCTCCATTGGTGGGACTGGGTAGTTTTCCTTTTTTGAAGCTCTGTTGAGGTTTCTAAAATCTATTCATAGGCGGATCTCCCCAAACTTTTTCCTCACAAGAACCAAATTTGCTACACATGCGGAGTGTCTAACTTGGAAAATAATCTTGGCATCTAGTAGTTTCTTTAACTACTGACACATGAGAGGTTTCAGGGATGGGTGGTATTTTTGTAGCTTCTGTTGGAAGGGTTTTACTTCATGATTTAATAGGACAGTGTGTTGAATGATACGAGTATCATAAGTTTTCAGGTCTCGGTAGGATCATGCAAAAACATCTTGATATTGTCTAAAAATTTTGATATAGGCCTTCCTTTCCTCTTTAGATACTATCTTGCCGAGATTTATATTTTTGGGGTTTTCTGGGGTTCCTAAATTTATAGTTTCATGCATGGGACAATAACTTCCTGTTTTCGTGTTCGTTGACCCCTTGAATCTTTCCCTCGGGTCAAAAAGTTTTTATAAATTGGCTACTCCCTTCGGTATCGTGTGAGACCTTGGTTTGTTGGTCAGTTGACCTGTATGAGGATCGGTTTCCGCTAATTTCTCCTGCAACACTTCATCGTCAATAGCCAAGTCTTTAAAATTATCCTTATTGGTCAAAACGTTGATGATATGTTCATCTCCTGCAAAGACCTTCAATTTAGAGATATTTTTGGGCACCGACGATTTTCAGAGAAGTTCCACAGTGAACCGGGAGGCTTCATAGTCTTCTAGAGGTGATAGCCTTGAGGCAGCGATGGCCAAAGAATCAGCAAGAATGTTCTTTGTTCTGGGGATCGTTGTAATGTTGAAGGCTTCGAAATGCTCTATTAGCATGTGCACTTCTTGTTGGTAATTCTTCAGGTGTGGAGAGTTTCAATGTATAGTGTTCCTTACTTGTCTAACGATGATTTCAAAATCCCCGAAAACCTTCAATTCTTTAATGTTTAAGTCTATGGATTTCTTTAACCCTTGTACTAGGGATTCGTACTTGGTGATGTTGTTTGTGAACTAGAATTCTAGTCTACAGGACAGGAAATGTCGTTTACCTTTTGGATTAATGAGGATGCACCATGCCCCTGACCCTTCTTGCGATTTAGATCCGTCAAAGTATAAGGTCCAAATTGGTGAGAAAAAGTTGTCAATTTCCCTTTTCCTACCACTTTCCTCCTTTTCCCCTACTTATTCTATCATTTCTAACGTAGGTCCTTGACAGAAGAGGGTTTCCTCTGTCGTTCTAGGAAATTTTTCTTAAAAAATCATTTTGTAGATTTGAGTAAGAGGGAAATCATATGAGAGGGGGGGGGGAATTCCCGAAATCAGAGTCACAGAAATAATTTCCTAGCATGGGGAAATATGTCGATGAGGGTTCATTAAGGGTTTCTAAGTCGGTGACAGTATGTCTTAGATATATTTCCCTATCGATCTTGATCATATTTGTGTGTTTGTTTAATGGCAGCCAAAGGTGAGACCAGTCTGTACTAAAGTATCTGTTTAACTTCTCAGACCAATCTTGACTTAATAACAATCCATAAGCTTCTGGGATATCTACTACAATGATGTCAATTACTTGCACAAATTTAGGGTGTGTCGTTATTCTAATCATTACATCTTTTATCTCTCCCATAACCTTCACCTAGGTTATGTCTTATTGTATAACATGTTTATCTCTTTTGAGAGGGACCGCGTTTAATGTTTTGCAAATAGACAATGGCATGACATTAGAGGATGCTCCTGAGTCAACCAAAAAATTATGGAGGTTTTTGTTGAAGCCTTCAAATGTCAAAAGGAACGGTGGGAAAAAAGGTTTTCCCTTCTTATCTTTAGAGTAGGTGTTCACATTTGGTTTATTCCTTATATCCATGGGAATTAGATTTCTTCCTTGGTCAGTGCTTGTTACAGGATTTTCTATTGATTTCAATGCTTGTAATAGAAAGTCTTTTTGCTGAGGGATTCTACATATGTGAATGATCGATATATTTTCTTTCAATTTTTTTAAGTCTTCTACTATGTTGTAGTCTAGCTTGGGTGATTCTCGTGTATGGATGTTTATAGGATTTCTTTGGGGGACAAAATGTTCTTTCGGGTGATTGGGATCCAGTTTTCCTCTTGAAGTTTGGGAAGTAATAAGATTGTTTGAGACAAATTGACCCCTACTTCATGTTTTCATAGCCATGACCTTTGTGGGTGGTTCACTCAAATAAGTCATCAGAAGGCATTGGTAGGTCAGGGTCCCATATCAGCATGGTTGTTTCTTCTGGTGGATCAACTTCTTCCTGATCAATAGTATTTATAATTGATCTACTTGATTGTTCAGTTAGGGAAACTTCATCTAGAAACCAGTTGGCCATCAAATTCATGGCATGCACCCATTGTGGGCAATCTCTTTCAGAGTGTTTCTCCTAGTGATAAGTGCAGAAAGAGTCGGAAGCTACGTTTCTTAGATTGATGTTTAAGTTAGATGGGGGAGGTTCAATCACTTTGAATAGTGGATTTCTTTTGAAAAAAGGTTTATAGGGCCTCTAGCCTTGTTTTCTTTCCCTTTCACTTCTTTTCATGTCTATGATTTCATTTGACAACTTCTTAACCATGCGTTGTAAGTCTTCTATGTCTCCACTTCCATATTCAGGACCTTGTTCAGTTTGTTTCCCTGGGAATTTAGTCAACAGCAGTCTTCTCTTGGGAGGAGTTTGAAATTATTTTTTAACTAATGAGACCTGGACTTCTTTACATCACTTCATTTGGAACTCTATTGTTTTGGGTTCTTCAAAATTCTCAGCTAAGGTTTCTTTGGCATCCCTCTTCACAAACATGGAAAAATAAGCTGGGAGAGCGTTAGTATATACTTCGATTTTCAACTCATGAGTGGGTTTAGCTTTGGGTTGGAATTTGTTTAAGATAGTGGTCAATCTTTGATTGAAGTCTTTAACCTTATCCTTTGGACTCATGGTGGTGGCAAACAACTCGGCTATCAAATCTCATGTAGTGGTTTCTTCTGCAAATTTATTTAGAAAATCCTTTTTAAACTTCGTCCAACTAGTTATGGATCCTACAGGTAAGTTAAAATACCACATGGAGGCCGAATTCTCAAAAGTGTAGGGGAATATCTTGGATACTACGTTTTCATGTTGGACATTCATCAATCTAATAGCTAGTATGAATTTTTTGATATGGTCTTCAGGAAATCCTAAGGTTTTAGGGTCAAATTTAGGGAGTAACTTTTCTAGATATCGAGGAAGGTTATGTATTCACCTAGGGATGACCAAAGCATATATGGACAACCAAGGTTTATTATTATGAGGTGGGTTTCCCCTTTCATCATCATGATTGTTTTTATCTTCCATGTCGTCCGATCCCAAAACTGATCGTTCTGAGTTAAACCCCTCTTCTTCATAAAAGTCGTCGAGCTCAGAATAGTTGTCATTTGGATTTTCGGGGATTAGATTAAGAGGATGTTTGATTTCGATGAGGGAGAAATATATTAGGTATTCTACTATGTGCACAAAAACCTAGTCGGGGGACTCTACCACTGGTTTTCTTACTTTTTTTCTTCGAAGAAGTATAGGATCTAAGGGCAGCGCACCAATATGTCGGGCGTAAGATCTTTTGATTTTTTTGAATTGGTTCAATTCCTTGTGAGGAAGAGCGTAAGGTATCTCAGGGAAAATATCTTCTTCCTCATGTTGGGGTGAGTTACTCATTTCAGGAGTACTCTATGTGTGTGGGATGTCTTGAGAATGACTAGCCATGCATGTGTGTTGTTTTGAATCTATAGGTTGTCTGAAATATTGCGTTAAGTATATTGTCATCCATTCATTATTCGGGCCCTCCTTCTAGTGCCAATTCTATTGAGGGGTCCTAAATCCATTTTACTTGACAGTAGGAACCAAACTCGCCACCGAGGCCCAATCAGACTCTGCAACTTTTAATAGTGGAATGGTTCTCCAGATCTTGCGATCCAGCCAATTAATCGATGGGCTTTACGTTTTCTTGTGAAAGATCCTCCTTAGTTCGGACGTTCTCTTTTTTGTATTTTCTCTTATAGGTGGGACCGATACAAGATAAAAGTCGGTATAAACCAACTAGGTAACAAAGTGGGAAAATCTTAACTACTGGAGAAGGTTGAGCTTGGGGCAACCTTTCACTCTAGCATGCAGACAATGATTATCTACCACAAGCCTAGTACTAATACATTAACCTGTTGGTGTTCCAGTTATTGGCTGAGATACAATTATCAGAAGAAAACATACATGCAATAAATGATGGCAAGAAAAATAGTTTCCTTAACTCTAATCATCCATTACATATTAACACAACAATTTTCTTTTCATCATTAAAGACAAGAACTATAAAAATATTGAATCAGATAACTTATCAACAGATTCATAAGTTCTTACTCGTTACAGCATCCATTCATGACATAAAAAATCAAAAATAATTCTTCTTCGGATCCAAACACACATGTATTTGATAAAACACAAACTTTATCTCTGGTCCTAAACATGACTTCTCAATTAAGGCAGATCCGAAATAGTTCCTTACAAATCCAAAAATGAGGGTCTTTGCAACAACCATCGACCATTGCTAATAGGTCGATCCTCTTATTTATAACATATTATTAACTAAAAATAACTATTAAAATTGCAGTTAAGTAAAACAAAAACTCGCCACATGGCGCTTTCATCTCTCAATATTCTAAGATTCATCAAATGATCTCAATTCAATGGATGACTCTTCTCGTAATCCAACCATTTGACGAAGAGATATTTTCATGTGTTAACATACATGAATCTATGTTGTTCCATTGGGGCCGAAAGGATCTCTCTTATCTCTATTGCTTGTGCCCGATACTTGACCATTCTGGTACTTAAGTGTTGCAACATGGTTCGAGCTTTGATCAGGTTTTCCATGAACTGTTTCACTTGAATTGGTGTCATGTTCGCCACCCTTGTTATCTCCACTACCCATGATGAGTCTTGTTCGGCATAAAAATTGACTATGTCACGCAAGTCCACAAAGTCATCGAGTGTGTCGAATTCAGAGAGGTCGATGTCTCTCATTGCTTAGTTGATATCGGTCCATCTCTTTTTGCATTCGACCCATTTCTCTTAGATTTCCTGATGAGGTTGTTGAGCCATTCTTACCCAATATTCGGTCGACTTATTTAGGCAGTCGATGTTGCTTTCCCTTGGTACCCGAATTTCGTGCTCTTCGACATCTCAGTCTTGTTGAACTGTGTTAATGTAGTCAATCCTTTCCACGACTTGGTGTGCTTTCTCATACCACCTTTCCATATCCTTGCACCTCTCCAACACCATGAGGGTTTCTTCTTGAATATCAGTTATCCTTGGAGTGAATAGGTGTCGCTCATCCATAAATTTATCGTAGGCCTCTTGTAATTCGCTTCTCAGGAATACTGCGGCCTGTGTGGTGTCCTGGCAATATTTCACCAAATGGTGTAGATGTTCCAATTCCTTCAGCACAACAGCCAGATCCTCCTCATCCCTTTTCTCTCTGTCCAGGGTGTCATCTGTGATTTTCATCCCTGCGACGATAAGCTTGGATGTCTTGGCATGCTCTGTGTTCATCAACTTTTCCTCTATGGTGATGAGGATGGAGCGATCTAGAGTAATCCTCCTCTTATTGGAGATTCTCTTCACAATATATTTCATTTTCCAGTCATAGGAGATGGCATGAATATCAGCAACTTCATCCACGGGTTCATGGATTTGTTGATCTCCCCAGGTAAGCATATTTCCCAAGCTCTTGACAGTGTATATCTATTCAAGAATGGGTTCTTGAACCTCTTCCATATGTTCCGAAGGTCCGGCCTCTAGTTGTTAGTCGTCGGGAGGTTGAGTATCGGTTGAAATTGAAGCCTGGGGGATAGGCTCATTACTTACTTGATAATCGGCTATTGAGATGTTGATTTCCTATTATGGCGTTTCTTCCTTTTGTTCACCCAACCCTAACTCGTCCATCTGACTATCCATTTGGGTCTCCGGTACATTGAGTAGCTCAGTGTCTAAGACACATTCGACCTCCTATTCATTCTATGGAAGGCCATGAATTTGAGCATCGGGAGCTAGGGAAGATGCCTTCTTGAGCTCCTTTTCCTCTGTGATATGCATAGGAGTCACCAGGGACGCCTCTAAACTTTACTCATCATCATAGATTTTTATCAAGTTGCAGAGGGGGTTTGGTGTACTTGCTCTTCCTAATATTTTTACTATATATGGCTGAGCTAAAACGTCCCTCGGTGATCCAACCTGTGGCGTTGTAACTTCAGGGTTATCTAACCCAGCGATTTCATCAATTTGTATTAGCTCAGACCCTCTTGGACCTACCTGAATTTCATCTGGGTTATCAGCAGGGTCCCTTTTCATTCCTACGAGGTCTGGGTCATCCTATAGTTGATAAATTACTCATTTCTCTTTTTCTATCATGAGAAATCCCCTTTCTCGTGCATCTAGTGTCATAGGAAATCCCATGTTCTGCGTCGGGGCCACCAAGGGAATGTTTGTTGCTTCTGTTGCACTAATTTTTTCCCTGGATCTAAGGGCCTCTTGAGACAACTTCTCTATTGTTGTCTCATGTTCATCTAGGCTCATGGCCCTAAACCTAGTCATTTTGGGGTCATCCATCCTTGCCACCACCTCGTTCCAGTCCTAGGCATTTTCTGTGAAGACTTCATCTTCAAATTTTTCATGGGCGTACGACCAGCAGGATGATACTTGTGAGGCATGTTGCAAGACTAGGCCCTTTGGATCGTTCTTGTGGAATCAGCATGTCTGGAATCTGAACTCGAGTTGGCTCAGTCCTTCTTGTTTGGCTTGAGTGGTATCCTTTACCAAGTAGAAACCTACGTGGAAACCATAGGGTATGAATGTATGCTTCTTGTCCTTGACCAGGGTGGCATTATAGCCTTGCAATATGGTTTTATAGCATATTTATCCTACTACAAGCCGGTCCGGGACATGATTTCGTAAGAGATGTGGTGATCCTGTGGCCCCGAACACTCTGATGTAGGTATCATGCTCGTCCAGGTACCAGTGGCCTACCTTGGAAATCATTTTCTTGGCCGCAACCGATATTCTCGGGCAGTCCTTCTTAAAAAGAATACAATAAATTCACACGATGAATTCATCGCATATGAGGGAGTAAGACTTATTATACATGTTTTCTCGTACACATTGAAGTAGATGTGGACCGGGAGCTCTGCAACATGCCAGCTCAGATTCATGTAAGCGAAGATGTTTCTGGCACATATGACATCGAGCAGATATGAAGCCATGTAGAAAGCTAGTGTCTCTCCTTCCTTCGGCGTCTGATCCTATTGTATACAGATGCTCGGTTGTTTAGAAATAATCGCTCCCTAATTGAAACCTCTCCCAGAGACCACCACTGTGTAAGCCAAGGGCATCCATGCCTCTGAAAATCTGGAGCACTCCTTATCTCCATATAATCGACAGATGAGAGATATCAAATAGATGTATGGATCCCTTAAGTTGGTCGTCCCATACTAGCCAGTGCTCTGATTGTTTTACTTCTTGTCCTCTCTCCACCGTGAGCCCATCACCTGACTCGTGTCATGGTGTTCATAGAAATTCACTACGAAGTCTGTGTTTATCCACTCCTCAGGATCTCTAAGCTTGTAGTATTTATGAACTTCCACTGATAAGAACACTCTGACACACCCACCATTGTCATCATTGATTAAACATTTATGTGTGTCTGTGTGGTTGATGATCCACTTCAGAACTTCAATACAGGGAAAACTAGAGGTTCTGCTTTCCACCATATGCAGGTACGACTGTCGAATGCTCGAGAACACCTCGTCGTCGAGCGCTCTTACATCTGGATCATTGCATGGGACATATTCTGGGTATTCCTCCCGGCCGATATTGTTAAAGAGTTCTCCCCAATGTGGTAGCACCATATTGGACCCTGTGCTTTCCTTTGTATCTCCAAAGGCCAGAGGTTGGATGAAATCCTTCTTCCTTGTTGTCTTAATGACTGGTTCCAGCCTCAGAGTGTATTCCAATTGTTTTGCGGCCTCTGGAGAGGAGCCTACGCCTACCTTTGGTTCTTTCAGCTTTGGTTCCCTCGACGATCATCTGGTGGTTGGATTTCTTGGTGAAATTGTTCCTACAACAAAAATAAACTTTTAGAGACTATGTAAAACAAAATTGGATAAAACCATAAATTGTAGCCATGTAAAATTTACAGACTTGGATACATACCTGTGAAGCTTGCTAAAACTTGGTTATTTTGATACTCACAGGATCTCTGCAGCCTTCAAATTACTCATCTTTCTCCTTCGAATGCTCTAGAATTTCCTCGCGTGCATAATGATTTCGTTTACAACGACTCAAGAGAATTTAAATAGGGAAGAACTTACTGTGTCACATCAACCATTCAATTTGGGTGATGAGTGAAATTTTAACAAATCTGTCGCCGAATATCTATAACTTAAATTCATCGTGGGTTGACGGCGGAGGGGCGGAGGGTGATGTGGTCTATCGGTGATTTTAAACAGTTGTTTTGATTGGCACACAAGGTAGCAACTAATGCGGGATTTGGTATTAATTAGCTCCTTAAATGCTCAAAATCCGATCGTATCTAATGTTAAAATGCCCCATCGTGTCGCTCTCTCAGTGGGTGGATCGAGGATCGAGGTGTGTTATGAACGTTTTCACTGATGTTCTTCTGAAAAAAGATCTGACACTGATCAATTTCACCATACAATGTTTTCGTGGAAAAGCTGACTCGGGGGTGTGACTCGGACTTAGGGAACCAAGAATGACTTGTGGTAAAACTTGACCATACAGTTCTCCAATTTGGTAAAGACACGTGGCGTTGAGTACCGGTGACCTAATTCACGTGTATTAATTGGATTCGATACTTTCCTTAAGTTATTCGTTCTAAAAACAAACCTTATCTTGCCGATGCCAAAAAATTATCTAGGGTCGGTGATCGGCGATAAACCTATCAAGTACTTTCTTTGGATTAGATTCCTCGAAAAAAGTTTTGATGTCGAAAACGCATCAGTGATCAGCGATCGGGAATATCCTTTAGCACGGTCAGAATGTTTGTTTCGATCCTTTTAGGTTTTCCCTGATTCCACTTAGTGCATCGGGCATCACCTATCAGGGATATCTTTTCTCTCTCTGTTAACGTCTATCCCCCTCATCTTTTACTGATGTCGAAGGGGAATCGGTTATTGGCGATATCCTTATGCAAGACTTATCGCAAAACAAAACTCCCTTTTTCTGATGCCGAAGGAGATCGGCGCTTGGGAACTAAGGTTTCCCAATTGGTTCTTTTCCTTCTTTGAATTCCTTCTGATGTTGAATCTGAGCGCGTCAAGTGAAGTGTTTTGACTGTTGTTTCTTTATTCAAGTGTTAACACCTTTTAATTCATGGGGTTTCATAAGTTCAAACAAACCTGAATAGGTGATGAGAGTCATGAGAATAAGCAAAGTCAAAAAAAATCTCATAATGAAGTTGAATCAGATAGTGCAAAAGATCAAGTGGTACCCAAAAAAGAAAAAATTGACAGAGGCTTTTTTAGGGTGTGTTGAGTGCTCAACATTGCGCAATGAAATTTCAGGGTAACATTGCTCCGTAGTAGGCTTGGGATGTTCCAAATTGATATCAGAGCTATGTCAGAGTGTTTTATGGAGTATCATTTCCCATCCTTGGTGGTTGGGGATTTTACAAATGCCATGGTGGAATCCTACAAAGCCAAGGTGATAACCCTATAAGATCATATAAAACATAAAAAGGATCATATGGATAATGACTTCAAACTCCAGGCTAATGAAAAAGATAAATTTCATAAAGATGAAGTGGGAAAACTCAAGAAAATGCATGCACGTGAAGTGGAGAATTTGAGAGCACAGAATTAAGAAAGAGTCAGCCTCTCTGAGCATTAGAAACTCAAAATTTTGGAGCTAGAAAGAAAAGTACAAAAGATGGAAGCACACACAAAAGAGAGAAGTAAAGAAACTCATGCTCTAGAAGTTGTGAAAAAAGAGGCCAACAAGGAAAATGAAGACTTAAGAGAAGCTCATAAACTCCTCTTCAATGAATTGAATGAAATTCAACAATACCATGACGATTTAATAAGGTTGTCTGATCAGGTTGATGAATAGAAGAGAAAACATGAAGCTACTTAGCATGCCTTTGATAAGATTGTGGATTGGAAAGATTTGCATACATAAACCCTTCATACCTTTGGATATTTTGTGAAAGAGAACAAAGGAAGACTCAAGTGTTGCTTGATTCCTAGAAGGCCTCATGCAAGGATATCAAGGAAACCATGGAGCTCACCACCAAAGCTTGTTACAGGCTTTGTAATTTTGTTGATTATTTATTGGAACAATTTCATATGCCAGTCATGAATTAGCTTAATCAACCATTCCTTAGTGAATCGAGGATTGCAGAAGTGGATTATATCTCAAGGAGATAAATAAAGAATTTTTAAACAAGCATTTAATAAAACTAGTCAAGATGGCCACTTTTGAGGATGCCTACACCAAGAAAGTTCACATAGATCTGAGGTGAGAAGTAGCTGAAATAATTTATGATGGGGATCTTCAAATTAAGAAGATGAATCTAAACAATGTCAAGGAATTATCCATGGCATATGATTTTTGGACCTCCTATGTCAAGGATGTAAATTCAAAAAGATATTTATAATTTTGCATTTAGATATTGTATATTAGCAAGTCAAACTGTAATTAGTTTCAAATTGTAAACAGGACAAAAGGAGGTGAAGTGAAAAGTTGTTCCAGGAAATTAGGAAATTTTCGAAGAACCATTGATCCTTAGAGCCAAGTTCCATAGTTTGTGGTCTTTCTTAAACCACCATTTAGTAGAAGACACCAGCTTCTGCTAGCCATTTGGTTTTTGTTCATCCCAAAAGCACCAGATTCAGAGAGCACATTCAACCATTAACAACTATCCACTTCCATATTTCAACACTCTTATTGGACTCACATACACCCCTTCATATTAAAGGGGGGAATGTTTGAAACGTAATCCGTTAGGGTTATGATATTTTGTATTATTCACTTGAGAAGGAATATGAAAAGTCTCAAGTGAAAAGGAATCATCATCAGGAGTCCAAGAGACCTCTTGGAAGATGAATCTAAAGGCCATAGATCATGTATTTCTATGTTTATTATATTAATAAAATTCATATCATGTTGATCTCCATTATAGTGTATTCTAACAATAAATAACTTGAAATTCTCAAAGATTTATGTACTAAATCCGGTATCTAGATAAATACAAATAAAAGAAAGATGGTGATTATTAAATCAAAACAAATAACATATCCTAATTTTTTTTACGATAATAACAACTTTGAAGAAGTTCATTTTCACAAGTTTTCTAAAATTGATTTTCATTGCAGGATAAATAGGAACTTAGAGTGTTGAAAAAAGAATCAATGGAGGTTAGAAAGTTGTAGAATTTTAGTTCTAAGAAATTTAGTTCTAAGAAATTTGTAACACTGTAGAATTTCGAGCTTGGGAAAAAATTAAGTAATGTAATATAATTCTATGTATATGGTCTTTTTATTTTATGTGTTTTTAAAGGATATATAATTGATAAAAAGTAGATTTGTAGTATTAAATTTCAATAAAATAATTTTCAGTAAATGTGAGTACAAATTTTACAATATTTTTTACAAAGTAATTTAGATTTAATATTTAACCCTAGATTTATCAAGAATCGAGAAATATCAAATCCTTACAGATGTGAAAGTTTTTGTCATTGCAAAAACTTATTGAACATTTGCATATTGAGAGATTTGATCCCTCTTGGTACTTGATCTAAAAATATGATGTGATGCTAGTGTTACACTTACTCACTTATTGGAAACACATATCCTGAGTTCTAAGATGTATAATTTGTCTCTAAGTACACATTTATTTATTTTTAATTTAAAATTTAAATTCATAAAAATATGATATTTGATCGTTTAAAGTTTAAAAAATAGTAAATTTTACATTTTCAATTACCAAAATAAAGAAAAAGTGTTACTCGTCTTCACATTTTCACCTTAACATTAGGGAGAGAGATGTAAACATACAAATTTCTCATACAAGAATAAAGACTTTAAGAATTATTCATGCAATAGTCCTCAATTGTTATTTTTTTCAGCCAAAAAAAAACTAAAATTAATTAATTAGTTAGTTAAAATTAAATAATTAATTTTATTTTTTTTTAATTTGCAATTTTATTAAAAAAAAAATTACATTTGATTGATTCCATAATCATGTCTATTCCATTCAAGGACCAAAAAGTGTTATCTCCAGTTCCACACATATCTAACCTTTTCCATCATCATCATTACGCAATACATATTCAAGTATATTCCTCCACAAAGGGGACAAACCATTCATGCAGTCATTATTAAAGACAAACCCTAATAAACAAATATTACATCTATGTCTGAGAAAACAACTAGGATTCAAAATACAACCAAACATGACTATAAATCATTTTCATCAACCTACAAAATATGCCCTTGTTCATCAAAAATATGGTGTTAATACTCATTCAACCAATCCTCTTCTTCCTCCTAAATGAACTAATGACCAAAACCCATCAAAATCCGTACCTTTGAGAGGCCATAAAGAATTTGGTTCCTCTCCCTATAGACATGTTGAAAGGAAATATAATGAAAAACATGGTTGATTCCTTATAACTCATCAAATAACGGCTAAAACATATAGGAAAACACATAATTTTCCTTTCTCATTCATTTGATCACAAGCATGGATTTAGAAAAGAATTTAAAAGAAGTGATTCCTTTCTCACCAATCAAAGCGAGGAAAAGCATTAAATCCATTAGATCTACATAGTTATTTGTAACCTGACCCAATCCCACTCTAAAATTTATATTATGAGTCTTATTCATAAAGATAATACCACTAACACCACAAATCTAAGGATCCCCCTGGGGTGCACCATCAAAATAATCATCTTCCTTAATCTTCTTCGCATACTTTATAGCTACCTATTGAATAAGTTTTCCCAACTTCTATTGTTTGAAACTACTAAGAATACCCATAACCTGAAAAGAACATTGGATTTGAAGGATAAATATGTCCTCAAATAATGAAGCATTCATTGTGCCCCAGATACCCCAAGCTAGTACTAAAGGTAAATATTTAACCTTTTTTACATATGAATTCTCAAACCAAATATTCAAAAACATTTCAACATAATTTCCTCTTCAAAGAATTTTAATTCCACTTGGAACGTCTACCTCCTTATAGACCTATAATGAATAGGAACAATTTACATGACGAGATGAAATTTTGTCTCCTATTTATCTTTACATAAGGGGAATCTACCAGGACCATGTGTCATCCTCTTCTATATATTATCCCAAGTTAGAGATCTATCTTTAATCACCTGCCACATAAAAATACCATTATTTGAAGGGAATTTGAACTTCCCTAGAGATTTCCACCACCATATTAGATCCCCCAAAACTTCAGTTAGCAAAAAATATTTATAAATGATCGTTGGAGTATACTCCCCAATAGGATTCTTTGAATAAATGTTGTTGTATTCTTTCTAATTACTTATATCATGGCTAGACCTAAGACTAGCAGTATATGCATCCCAAGAAACAACACAATCTCCCCTAAATCCAACCCTATCAATAGAAAAACATGTATGTCCCCAAATAGAGGATAGCTCATGATTTGTTATCAAACCAAGATTAAAAAATCCTCTCTCCCTCATAAAAAAAACCATGTTAAATAGAAACCTATAATCAACATTGTAACTCGTCCAGGGGTCCTTCCCTAATCTAACCGTTGACCCATAACCAACACTCCAAACCAACTGATTCACAATTATATAAGGCTAGAAAAATATGTTTTCCACATAATGGATACACTATGAGTTCTCTTGATAGGATTTATAATCCACTCTTTTACGACCCCGGGACCAATATACTTTTGTACTACAACCAAACACCATAGAACCTTAACTTGGATAATCCAATGTCAGCCACTTTACCTATAGGGATCCCCCTCTACTCCCTTCTCCCCGACCATAAAAAAATAAAACTTATTCTTCTAATTAGTTAAATAACTCCTGTATGAATCCAAGAAAGAGACATCTAATAGCTAAGATTGCCTCAAGTATAGATTTTACCAACACAAGCATGCCTCCCCTACATAACCAATTATGGAACCACATTGAGATCCTGTTTTCCACCTTAGCAATTAACCATTTCCAATCATTCTTCATATAGTCATTTGGATTACTAACAAACCCTAAATATTTTAACCCCACTTCTATCTCAATATATCTATAAGGGAATATTTGAGATAATAACTCCCTATCTTCTTCAGGAACACCCTTAAATAGAGACTATATATTAGCCTTCATTAACCTTCATTCTTGTGGCTAAAAAATAAAAATCCTTGATCTCCTTTAGCTTATTGGCCACATCTCTCATTGTCCCATAATATAAGATCAAAATTTCATCAAAAAAAATCAAATGAGGCAAAAAGAAAGAATCTTCAATATTAATACCTTTGAAAGATCCTAATCTATTAGCATCTAATAGAGCCTTGCTCATGCATTCTACCACTATTAGAAAAAACAAAAGAGATAAATGGCACCCTGTCCTCAATCCATGACTAGGACTGAAGAACATTGAAGCTACTTCATTTATCAAAATAAGGAAAGAGATAGTGGTCACACAACTCATAATCTAGTCCAGGAAAGGAACACCAAACTCTAAGTGAATCGACATCATTCTCAAGCATAACCAACTAACCCTATCATAATCCTTGGAAAAATCCACTTTTACCACCATTTCCTTGAGATTCATAGTTTTTATGGTGTAATCCTTCATAGAATACCCTAATTGCTTCATGAACATTCCTACCCTCCAAAAAAACAAATTGCTCACCTAGCATATATTTGGAAATAAAATATTTTACTCTTTTGGCAATGAGCATGGCAATTATCGTGTAGATGCAATTACAAAGGGAAATGGGCATTTACTCTTCCAAGGGACATGATTAGCATATATAGAGATAATTTCTTTGAAATTTTATTTGAAAGGTGTAATAAATTTCCCAGTATACCTAGATTCCTCAACAACCCTTAGAAACGCCTCCTCTAAAATATCATAAAAACCCAAGAAAAAATCAATTAGAAAACCATCACGACCATGACTTTTATCCTTCTAGAAACTATGAAGTACAGTCTATAATTCTTCCCTGGATGCCTCCTCCATTAGCTCCAAGTTATATTCTGCATTTACAAAGCTAGGAAAGAAAGATGGCATTCTAAACAACTTTGTAATGGAATCCCTATCCTTAACCTTACATATATTCTCAAAATTCTCCACTCCTTATTTGGCTATGCCCTCAAAATTGAAGACCTCTAGACTATATAGTATTTCCACTTTCCAAATAGTGTTTATATTCTTCCAATTATTTGCATAATGATGAAATAAATTATCATCACCTTTAGAGAGCCAAAGAGATCAACTTTTTGATATCCAGGAAACCTCTCACTCATCCAATGGCTTCCTTTTTTTATGTTCCAACAACTTCGCTTCATCTTTTGACATATCATATAAGAAACAACACCCCNCCCACTGTTATATAATTCCTCTAATTTTTCCTCAACAATTACTAATTCCTTCTCATATTTAACATTTTTCAATTAGGACCAAGTAATAGCCACTTGTTTGACCTTTTTCAGATTTTCTTCAAACTAGAGAAAAGTAGATTCCCTTAAATATTCATCAATTTAAGTACACTTTTCCTTCTTGATGCATGTAGCATCAAACATGTACTTATGCATAGGCTTGGTGTTTAGCATGTGGAATCTGTCCAAAGCCTTATATTTTGGTAATTTACTTTAATTAAAGTAAAGAGATTTTATTAGTGAGTTGAGTTTTATTTAAGGAAAATGATTTAGTTAGAATTAGTGAATTAAATAATAGCCATTGATCTCAAGTGAGGTGATAAGTAATCTCAGTCATCAATCACTTTGGATATTATTGTTAGGTCACAACTCAATCGTATAAAATCAAGGCCAGTGTAAAGGAGAAGACACTTTTGGTGAGATACCAAGGTGGGACTTTTACACAGAGATAGAAAAGAAGGAATTTTTCTAGTGTGGAGTCGTTCGAGAGTGTAGAAGAAAAGAAGGATTTTTTCTTACACATTGCATGAGTAAGGAGATATCGTTGATTGGGTGAAGAGTATTTCATCCAAGTGTTGATGTAGAGAGGGTTGGATCATGATGGACTGTAATTCAAGATCGTGGCTAGGTGGAGAAGGAATTCCATCTAGATATCATACGGGTCAAGGAGAAGAGAGAGCAGAAGAAGCCATAGGTGGGTTTCAAATAATTTAAGCCATAGGAAAGGGAAGCTCCATACAAAGGTTTCCATACGTGTACGTGAGTGCTAGTGGAGACATACGTGTTTACGTGGGTGATCTGAAGGAAAGGTGCATATACCTCGAAAAGCATGTTGTTCCAGGGTCATACAACATATCATAATTTTCAAGGATTGTTTGTATTTGTATTTCTTGCATAATTATCCCTATCATGGGAGCCCTGATTTGACAACAATAAAAGCATCTAAGTACTGTTTTTACCTCTGAGGTTTTTCCTAGGGTTTCTAACCAAAAATATTTGTATCTTGTGTGTGATATTTTGGTTTCCTTATTTATTCTTCCATTGTTATGCTTAGTTGATTAATAAAATGTTCTTTAACTCAATAAGTAATATATTTGGAATTAATTGTTAGGTGTTGGGTAGAGGGGTAAAATAAACATGGTATCAGAGCGCATGATCTGAGAGGAAGCCAGATCTCATATCCATATCAATTGGAGGCAAATATATCATATCTGCAAGGAGATATTGTTAGATATATAACTAGCAAGCATAAATCGAAGGACATATATCAGGGAAACAACAGACTAAGGTAGAACTAGGGTTTTGAAAATTTACGGAGTTATACGCAAGTTACATAAGAAATAGACACATACATACACGGACCTCTTTGAATACATGTGCATATATGCAGGGTGTAGTAAGAATAGGAGCATACATACATGGGTCTTATTAAGGGAGGTTCCATACATATGTGGGTTCGAGTGGTGATAGGTGTGTATAGGGTCGTACAGGATAGTGCAGGGGAATTTTCAACAGAGGATTATTGTAATGTCCCCGGCCATCACTCCACTTGTCGGGCAACGCTACTGCGCAAAAAGATTCTCATACTTAAGTAGTATGCATTTAAATGAATTTAAATGGCTTAACAGAGTAAACTTATAATTATTGCTAACATATAGAATAAATGGAATCAACAGTAAATATCATTGCAACGGAATACATGATAATATTGCAAGCATCACAATCATGCATTTTAATTGAAATTAAATACATAATGATACTTATCTTTGAAACTGTAGTAACTCCACAAACTACGTGCAGACCTTCCATGAACCTCCCAGTGTTAGACCATGTTGCTCATCACGCTTAGCAGTGGGTCACCCCCCAGTCGGGACTAAGCTCCACCCAAGGCAATGGAATCCTAGAATAGGATGAGGTTACGGGAAAAACTGCACAGAGCAACCGGAAGGATCCTCTCCAAGAGCCTTCTTACGCCCACTACTCACAGACTCTCATTCCCCACATGCATGTTCCGCCTGGGAGTATACACCTTCACAAGCACAGTCCACCAGTGCTTCACCTCCCCTCTGGGCCTTGAAAACAAGTTGGATCAATAATTCTCAGAGATTTGTAGCTGGTGCTGGACTCACTCTGGAAGAAAACCAATTCCCAATAGACTCTCTCACCTGGAGAAAGTTGCTCACAAGCCTGACAACCTGCATCTTCTACCACGGGACTGACAACCCAGTTCTTCAACCAGTTTCAACCCAATTCCTACAAGTTTAGGTTGACAGCATGAACATCATCTTTGGTTAACTCACAGGAGACAACAACAATAGGAAAAACTGGGTGTGGAAATTGGAAACAGAAACCGGTCACTAAGACACAACACGGCTCAAATAACATCAGTTTTAGGATGCGTGACAAGAAATTCATGCACAGTTCGAACACAGAATCAACAGTTCAGGCAGAGGATGTATCGGCTTCTCAAGAAACATCACAGGCTTCGGGTTTCAGAGCTACGTGAGGCTTACAGAACTCAAACGCAGAGATCCCTCCATTCAGACAGCGAACGATGGAATGGAGGACCAACCCCCATCTTAGCTCAATTCCTTGGTTAAATTTCATGTTCCTGGGCTGACACATGTCACCCATGAGGCTGCATGCGCTCCATCAGCATGTGTTCCCTCTTGCACATGTTCCGCCTTTCAGGAAATTAGGATAAAGACATACCTTTCTCATAACTTTTTGGAATAATAATAAATTATTATTCTTAAGGACTTAAGCCCCTAGGCTCAACACATAGCCTCTCTTCCTAACCTTTCAGCCCCTTTTCCCTGACCCACCTTGTGGAATCTTAGTCCCCCATCACTCTTTCTTCGTGGTCGGTCTGCATGCAACGATGTTTATATTTTATTAATGATCTGCATAGTTACATGTACAAAAACAAGCTCCTGGCCTTAACACTTAGGCTCCCGACCTAATAAACACATAAGCCTACCAGTTTATCAACACTCTACTCACCAGCCTACATTACATGCTTTACAATTCATAATCATGATTAAAACAGGGCTCATACTTGGGGATATTACAATCCCCTCCCCTTATTTTTGCACTGTCCTCGGTGCAACTCTTTACACATCACCAACAAGATTTTCAAAATCTTCAAAAATATGTGATTATTATGCTCGCATAGAATCCTCATGCTCCCATGTCGCGTCCTCGGGACTGTATCAGGTCCACTGGACCTTTACAAGCCTTATGGATCGATTCCAGAGTTGTTTTCTTTTCTGGTCCAATATGCGCATAGGATGCACTTGCAGGACACCTTCTTATTCCACTTGAATCACATTCCAATCAATTACATGATTAGCATCAGGTATATATTTCTTAAGCAATGAAACATGAAACACATTATGTACATGTTGGCAGCAGTGATATAATTACTAGTGTTTATAAGCTACCTACACAGGATCTCTAAATTTTCATTACTCGTCATGAGCATTGTCACTAAACGACACTTGTCACTTGTCGCTTTTTACATATCTTCTTTTCGATTTTTGTTTTCATGACTGTAAGCATGAAAACTCGCAGCTCGAAATGACATTTTGTTTCGATTTTTTATCAAAGGAGAACTGCTCATGTGGTTTATTATAGAATTGTCATATTTTTGCTATGAACATGATTGTTCTCCTTATTTATAACCTCTTGGTTCTAGACATGCCTTGGTTGCATAAGTGAAAGACCTCCATTCATTAATATTCGATTGATATTGATAGAGTTTTGATTCATGAAACTTGAATTATTCAATTGTTATTCGATGCACTTACCTTTGTGATTAATCTATGAATGCGCGTACTATGGTTTTCAAAGTGCTCTGATCCTAATACGTACCTAATGCCAAGGTGGCATACGAAGTACAACATGTCATTACTCTTTTGTATGGTCTTGAGCTTCACGATTTTGTTCCCATGCATGGTTATTAATGCCTCTGCCTACCGTTTGAACTGTCATAGCATTGTTTTGTTGAGGCTCGGGGCTATGGCACTGTGGCTTTTTATCAAACCCTACCTGTGAGTGTTGTGTTGATTCCCTTCTGTTCGCCATGGCTCCAGTGGTGAGGATCGAGTTGAATGGCATCCAAACCTTGCTATCATATGATAACGCCAGAGACGATTTAGAAAGGAACGGCTGGCATGTGTTCATCGAAAAATTTAAGGGTTTCAATCTTCGAGTCGCCCAAGAATTTGCCTTGACTTTCGATGGATGCAAGGTAAAGAAGGTGACGTGCAGTTAGAAGTAACAGAAGATTTTTTAAGCCAAGCCACGATTTTACCAGCTGTCGGGCAAAATTGGTTCAAGAATGCAAAAGTTGAAGAGGTCCCCTGGACTTTGATGTTCACCTCACGAAAAATTACTAGTTGCGATCGAGGTATGCCATTCTCATCCTTAAAACCTAGGTGGCATGATCTACTTGCTATTGTGAAACAATTCATTACATGTGAAGGAATATTTGGATTAGTTTTCCTATATCATATGTGCTTTCTTATGAGTTTCATTGGCTTCCCGTTGAATATGCCCTACTTCCTTCTTAGAAGTCTGTACAAGATGGAAAAATGGTTTAAGAAACAAAGGTCTGATTCGAGTTTATTCCATCATGGTTTAATTAAAATTATCCTTGTGCATCAGTTGCAATTACAAAACGATTGTTGGGATGCATTTATTTCACGAAATGGATTTGGCAACAGTGACTTGGGACAGGTTGATAAGTCGGTTATCGTTGAAACCCTTGTGAAACCTACAGCCTCTTCTCCACCGCTCCTGCCCTGTGATCTTTCCCCCAATAATGAACCCTCAACCTACCCTGATGTCACTCGATAGGACAATCAACCGAGTTCGCATCCAAAGGATAGCACTAAAAATGTTATGAAACCTACAGGGAAGAAGCACAAGGGTAGTATCGATGTTAATTTTAAGAATAAAAGGGCTGGTTGTTTGATCTCATGAAGTGTTCGAAATAAAATCAAACCCTGTGCAGACACAAACAACATGATTAATGTGAGTGAATATTCAGACTCGGAGATCGAAAGATTTTTGGCTGAAGAAGATCCGTGTCATACGGGCTCTATCCTGACACACCCTATGACTATGTAAACAACCTACCTCCATGTCTAAAGGATAACCCAGAATTCTCGGGCATTCAACTATGTGACAAGCCTACCTTTCGCGTGGATGATTCTCCAACCCTTAATGTTGTCAGTGCCAATGCACAGTCCCTACAGCCATAGTGTGATGAGTGTCAATTTTGGATAGAAAGGTACTATACTAATGTGCCTTTGCTACAATCATGACTTAAGTCTCTAAAAGACCAAGTCGACAGGTTGACAAACGAGAACAATAGACTCCAATCCATAACCCAAGCAAAGGAGAAACGCCTAAAAACTACAGGATTTGTCATTTTCAAGAATGTAGAGGCAGCAACAGCTATCGTAAACTCCAAGATTGCTTGATATGTTTTAATTCCATGATTTGAGGTATGATCTTTTTAAATTTTAGCATGATTTTGTCACTGTCAAGTTAGGATATACGATTTGATTGAATAGAATATCTTTCTTATAAATATTAGTTTGTTTTATTTATTGAATAAAATATGATTGTGGTTGCTATTATAACTAGCTACAGAATCATAAGATTCTGTAGCCAGTTAGAAAAATTTGAATTGCTTGATTTGACAATTGAAAACATATCTAAAATCTTCCCATTTTCATTTGTTTTCAAGAACCCATGATTTCCAAGGAGATTTGAGGCACTGTTGAGATCTCCCATCCATATCAACTTTGTGTTTTTAGTAAATAGATTACGCTGTTGATATTTTTATTCAGTGAAATTAGGGTGGTTGCATCCCCCACATTTTTGGAACAGATTTGATATTATCAACAGGAAACAGTTTTGTTTCCTGGAACCTATATAAGCATGTTATTTTGTAAACATGGAATCATCTTTGCCTAGGGCAAGACTATGGATTTTTCATTTACAGACTTGAATGGAATATAATACTCGTCACAGCTTTAGCTTTTTCGTATTGTGGTTTTATTCAAGTCATGTTTATTTCAATTTGTAGACAGATTATGATTGCTTTCGCTGTCATGGTTTACTACAAGCTGGTATGATAAAAGTTTATATATTATCCATTTTTCATGTTCCAGATTTAACACACAGTAATCATTCGTGCAAACTTTAATTAAGATATTTATCTTTATCTTTGATTGAACGTTTATACGCAAGTTCTCACAGTAAGATTTTTCTTAATGTGGTTGCTTGTAAAATTATGAGATTGTTGTGATCGTATCTCTTATATGTTCCATCATTCGAATTCCATCATTACTGCTTCACATTTATTAGAAGCAATT
>JZKD02S1871617.1:547904-570863 GCA_000966675.3 Picea glauca
ATATATATATATATTATAAATAGGATTATTTGTATATATTGTGCATATGATAAGTAGAATTATTTCATAAATATTAATCAGTTAAACTATAGATATATATTAGATGTATATATATTTTTCAGCTAGTGTTATTTATTAAGTTATTGTATTTTCTTTAGTTATATTTTTCACTTTCTTTAGGAATTAGATCGGCCAACGGAGCCGCTAAACCCATCGGAGTGAATTAATCCAAACGGCTTGGGTTAATTAGACAACCCCGGACCGGATTCACTCCTCCAGTTGATGAGCAGTCAATTTCGCCCGTCAACCAATGGCGCTAGAAGGAGGGCCCGAAAACTATTAATGGCACGAGGAGGTCGTAAGAATCCTTCCCCACCTACCTTCTCACCTATAGTAACTAGAAGTCGTTCAGACGACAACATTGTCCCTCAAACAGAAAACACATCAAACGATGATCTACGGATCATGGTTGAACCAGTAACTCCAAATCCTTCAGGTGGTGATATACAAGATATTGTTCGTCAATCTCTCATAAGAACGCACAGTGCCTTAGCCCGTATAAGACAACCAAACTGACCTTTGAATCAACCATTAGACTTCTCTAATATCAGAGAACAACTTGGAGGTACTGACCTTACCTTAAACCCTATAGTTCCAATCCTCACTCCTGCAGCAGGAGGATCTGGTATTCCACCATCACCACCTCCTTCATCTCCTTCTTCTTATGGAAAAGAATCCTTAGACGAAGGAAGTTCCTCATCCCAGCCTTCGACACCACCCACACCTATGGCCAATGCGAACAATCCCGCCAGACCCTAGCTTGACCAAGATGCAGTGGTCATACCTGGGCCTCAACATCCTTTGCCCAAACACCCAGAGAAATGGCTCCCCAATTTTGACCCGGACTCCAAATAGATCGTTGAAGATCACATCAAAAAGTTTATGCTAGCCATTAGACTCCGTAGTGTTGAGAACGAAGACATAGTTTGTAGATTGTTTCCCTACACCTTTGAAGGCAATGCCTCTACCTAGTACTTTGCCCAACAGCCCCACACCATCGTGCCATGGGAGAAATTTGAATCATGTTTCCTTGAGAAGTTCGGAGATGACAAGTCTCCTGAAGTTCTAGTCATGGAGATTTCTAGTTTAAAAATCAACCCCAAAGAAAAGATCAAAGACTTTAATCAGAGGTTCCTCACACTAAAGAACCGAATCCCCACAGATTCGGTGCCTACCGAGAATCTTATTGCTGCATACTACATGAAATCATTACATCAAAACATATCCATTTAGGTAAAGAGATCCAAGAAAGCCACGTTGTTAGAAGCCTTTGAAGAAGCCAGTCAGATCAAGAAAGATATTCTCATCTTAAAAGACACTACTAGCAACGAGATAGAGACTAGTTCATCTTCCAAAAAGAAAATTGAAATCCTTCCTAGACCTTCCCAAAACAAAGCTCAAAAACGCTTTCCTGATGATGGACCACACTAGTTTGGTCCGAAACATCGAAAAACATAAAACCTATGCGATGGATCCGAAAGTACTCTCTGAACAAAGCTCAACCCGAGAGTTCGGATTTAGAAAACTTACATAAAGTCATTCAGAAATTGTCCAGCCAAGTTATAGATTTGAAAAGGTCGGCTGAAGAAGCTTCTTCGAGCAAAGGGCCATACAAACCCCCTTTTAGGAAGCCTTTTCCCACCAACCGACCTAATTCAAATACTGAAGGCCTAAATCTAGAAAGCCTACAATTTTCTATCCAAACGATCTTAGAAGCACACGATAACTTGATTCCTCCCGATATTCCTGAAGAGGTAGCTGAACAAGAGACAATAGAAGAAGATGAATCCTCCCCGAACATTTTCAGACATTTTTCGGATAGCATCTTTCAAGCTAATTTCAAAACAGTGCGCCCTTACAATACTAGGAGAAAGACAGCAAATAAGCCTTCTCCTGAAATTACGATGACTTTGCCTCAAAAACAATCTAAATCAATTGAGACTAAACAGAATTCAGTAAACCCAAGTTACATTATGATTTGATTGAATACCTAAAAAATCTTAGGGCTAATATTTCTGTTTACGAATTATTAAAACTCCCTTTTCTTCTGCAAAAAATGCTACAGAATATTGCAGAGAACAGCAAAAATAGCAATCCGAGCAGTAACGAAGGTGTTCAAAACAACCCCAAAATTCCTCAGAAGGCCTCCGCAAAAACTACATCCGAGCCTCATGATAAAAGAGACCTTCCTTTAAATAATGTAAATAATGTAGATAAACCAGTGTCAGAGGCTACGATTAAAAAACAACAAACTTCTGTTGTTAGTACTCGCAGAAATGTTCCTCCATTTTTGTTGACTTTTGAAATTTTCAATAGGAATGTACATAACTGTATGGTAGATTCAGGTGCGTCATCTAACGTAATGCCTTGGTCTGTTTGTCAAAAGATTAATGCTGAATTTCAACCATCCAACTTGAAAATTATCCAGCTAGATCGTACTAGTGTTAAAGTGATAGGCGAATTAAAGAATGTGCTTATAAGATTCTCGTCTAATCCTAAAGTTCATCAAGTGATTGATATCATTGTTGTAGATATTCCAGAAGTTTATGGTTTTTTTTTAAGTAGAGACTGGTCAGAACAATTACATGGCTATTTTGCAATGGATTGGTCTCACTTGTGGCTTCCCGAGAATGGAAATCCCAACATAATCAAGGTAAATCGTGAACGTTATCTGAAGTTCACGGTGACTGATTTAAATGATCCCAATGAACCATTCACTCCTTCTGCCAATTCGCTGGAAATACAAGGTATGGATACTTTTTTCGGCCATTTCATGGCCGAAACTTCCACCATCACTGACCCAAAACAACAATCTGAAATTATGACATGCACTCAGTCAATAGCTTTCTCTCAGTGGTCACATACACCCGACGAAAATCAAATATGGTCCCTTTACTTTGATGGGTCAAAATATAAAGAAGGAGCTAGTGCAGGGTGTGTGCTCATCGATCTAGCAGGTAATAAGACTCAGATTTCTTGTCGGTTAGAATTCGAATGTACGAACAACATGGTTGAATATGAGGCACTCCTGCAAGGCCTCAGAAAAGCATTAGATTTGAACATTCAAAATTTGACTGTCTTTGGTGATTCGGAAATTGTGGTTAGACAGGTAAAAATTCTATCCACTGTTTATCTCCGCACCTTAAAAGCTATCAAACTAAGGTATGGAATTTGATGAACAAGTTTTCTGCATTTAACATAAATTCTATTCCTAGATTGAATAATTCGGAAGATGATTTGTTAGCTAACGTCGCTTCAAAATTTTTTCCTGCAGAAGGCTTATCTCCAAATGCATTTTCCATCGAACTGTTGTTCAGACCGTCCATCCCAGACAACATCACAAAATGGAGAGTCTTCGATGATGATCAACAGATCATAAGTTTTCTGCATATGGAAGAAACGTTCCAGGGCGCGGTGATCAACGAAGGTATCCATGACGAAAATCTTCACGACTTTACGGTAATACCATATCTGAGATCCCCAGAATCTTCATCAGACATGGTAAACTCTATCCCAAAATCTGTAGTCAGATTAGAAAAATTTTATGATCTTCACGACAAGTTCAAAAAATCAGTGAACTGTAAAATGAATAGTTCCTCTTTGATGCATGAAAAAGTAAATTTGGGAACTAAAGACAATCCATAGTGCATTAATTTAGGGTTGGGGTGTTCTGAGCAAGAAAAAGTAGCATTTATTAAGTTGTTCAAGGAATTCAAAGATGTTTTTGCTTGGACGTATGACGACCTAAAAACCTTTGATCCTAACATCATACAACACGTTATTCCCATGAAACCCCAAACCCAACCTTTTCAACAAAAGTTAAGGAAAATGCACCCAAAACTCGAACCAACGGTCAAGAAGGAATCAAACAAACTCCTGAACGCTAAGATAATTTTTCCAGTTAGGCACACACAATGGGTCTCTAATCGTGTCCCTATCAGAAAGAAGAGTGGTGAAATCCGGCTATGTGTCGATTTCTGAAATCTTAACCGAGCGTCTGATAAAGACAACTACCCTGTCCCTCCCATGGAACAGATCCTTCAACAGGTATCTGGTTCTGAAATATTATCCTTGCTAGATGGTTTTTCAGGGTATAACCAAGTCCTTATGTCTCCTCCAGACCAACTCAAAACCACCTTCCGCACTCCATGGGGCACCTACGCTTATAGAAATATGCCCTTTGGACTCATAAACGTCGGTGCCACTTTTCAAAAAGTGATGGACATCGCTTTCCGAGGCTTAATAAAACAATCTGTAGTAGTTTACCTAGATGACGTCATTGTCTTCTCGAAAAATAAAGAAGATCATCTAGCCCACTTAAGAACCGTTCTACAGCAATGTCGTAAGTACGACATTTCTTTAAATCCTAAAAAATCTATCTTCGCAGTAGAACAAGGTAAGCTCCTCTAATTTATTGTATTGAGTGAAGGGATGATTATGAGCCCTGAAAGGACTCAAGTCATTTTGAAACTGCCCCCTCCCTCATCAAAAAAGTCCTTGCAATCTTTCTTAGGTCAGATAAACTTTGTTAGGAGATTCGTCCCCAGCTTTTCAGAAATGGTGAGACCATTACAAAACCTAATAAAAAAGGATGTACAGTACCATTGGGGACCTTTAGAAAGCCAGGCTTTTGATTCAATAAAAAAGGCCATAATAGACGCTCCTTCTCTAATGAGCCCCGAATTTTCGCAAGACTTCACCCTCTACACGTTTGCCTCTGATCGATCTTACGCTACTGTCCTAAATCAAAAGAACGCTGAAAACAACGAGGTCCCAATCGCCTTTATGAGCTCAGCCTTAAAGGGGGAAGAACTTAATTACCCAGCAGTAGATCAGCAAGCCTATGTTTTTTTCAAAGCAGTAAAGCATTTTCGATCTTATCTGTTGAAATCTAGGACGAAAATCATTGTCCCTTACCCGACTGTCAGAAATCTGTTAGTACAGAAAGAACTAGGTGAAAAAAGGGCAAACTGGGTCACATCCTTACAAGAATATGATATAGAAATCACCCCAGCATAAATATTAAGAGGCCAAGGTTTATGCAAGTTGGTTGCCGATTCATCTATAGGATAGCAAGAAGAAAATGATATGTTAAATCCAGAACAGCACTATCAAAATCAAATCTGTTGTGCGCAAAACCCTGTTAGTCCCTGGTACGATGACATAAAATTTTGTCATATACACAGATCATCTCCCCATCACCTTGATCCCACAAAAAGGAGATCACTAAGACTAAAATCTTCTTCTTTTCAGTGGATTAATGGTATTTTGTTTCATCAAAATTTTGATGGAGTACTAATGCGTTGTCTTGAGAAAGATGAAGCAGAAAAATTCTTATTGGAATTACATGCAGGGGAAGCAGGTGGGAATTTCGGTGGGGACACCACTGCCCATAAAGTATTAAGAGAAGATTATTACTGGCCTACCCTTTTTAAAGATGCTCATGCTTTATGTCGCAAGTGTGTGATTTGTCAAAAATCATCTGGACGAATACAAAAACCAGCTTTCCCTTTACAACCAGTTTCAGTAGACTCCCATTTTCAGCAGTGGGGTCTGGATATTATAGGCCCAATCAATCCGCCATCCTCACAGCAGCATAAATATATCATAACAGCCATAGATTACTTCACCAGGTGGTCCGAGGCTACCCCATTAAAAGTTGTAAATACCAGCCAGGTAATATCTTTCTTGAATTCGAATATTATTACTCGTTTCGATATCCCTGAATGCCTGGTATTTGATAATGCTTCTTATTTTTCGTCTCTTGAAATGAGTGATTTCGCTCTAGAAAAAGGAATTAAATTAAAGTACTCTGCTAGCTATTACCCCCAAGGTAACGGTTTGGCAGAATCAACTAATAAAAATATGATCAAAATTATCAAGAGAACGGTCTCTGAAAACCAAAAAAATTGGCATAACGCATTGTTAAACGCAATCTGGGCTGATAGAGTAACTCCTAAAACTGTTGTGGGTAACTCACCTTTCTTTCTCGTTTACGGCAGGGAGGCGATTCTTCCACCACATGTCCTTCTTCCATCTCTATAGTTATCGCAGAAAGTACAGGAAGAAGACTGTCCCCCTTTGGAGAGTCGAATTAACGCTTTGTTAAAATTAGAAGAAGTGAGGGCTCAAGCAAAACGAAAATTGGATCAACATCAACTCATTGTTAAAAACTAGTTTGATTCCAATTCTGCCTCTGATAGAAATTTTGAGGTAGGTGACCTTGTCCTAAAATGGGACAAACCTCATGAGGGAAAAGGAGAGCATACTAAGTTTCAGAACTTGTGGTTGGGACCATTTTTAATTGCTGAGAAATTGGGTCCCAGTTCTTTCCGATTATGGAATTTAGAGGGGCATCCAAACACATTTCCGGTGAATGGCCAAGCTCTAAAAAGGTACTTTGCCTGATCACGCTCCCATGCACACTATGTAAATATTTTTTGTTTTGTTTGTTGTTTGTTCTTTTTCTTTGCTGGTTTGTTTTGATTTTTCCTTTATGCTTATCAGTCTTTCTTTTTGAAACACACATGCCTGCATCACGGGCTAGCTCAGACGAAGAGAACAGAAAAATTTCCCCTCCAAAATGACTGTTGAAAGTTGTTTAAACATCAATGTGGTATTTCTCTAAGTTTGCAGCCATGTTGAAGATAACTTGTTGTTTGAAAAACTTTTCTTGATTTCAATCTGCAACTGAAGGTATTCACGATCATCCATAAAAATTCTTTTTACGCTATCCATGTTCCTTAAGAGAACACCTCAGAGATGTCTCCCTGATCTTGAAAGTCGGTTTTATTAATAAACTATTTCTAGATCTTAATGAAGGACAACTAAGAAATTTCTTCAAGGTCTGTGACTTATTAAGATGTCTCCAAAAACTAGAATTTTCAGTGTCACCCCGCTCTATTAAATATCTTTAAAACTAAATAAATCTTCAGAGAGCTGTGGGAAGTGCTTGTAAACCCACCGGGATACTGAACAGGTCTTCTAGCAGTAGGTAAATGCATGCATGACACCAAGATAACTTCGTCGGGGTACTGAACAGGCCCGCTGGCAGCAAAGCAATGTCAGGTAAAAGAAAATTCTCAGATATGGATTCTTTTTTACCTTAAATGTCCTTCGTTCTAATATGGAACTTCTTGGTAGGATACAGATATCAGAGTGGGTTAATTGACATCCATGTCGAGGCTATGGATGCCTGCTGGTAGCAGCGGCCCTGTCAACAGTATTGAAGATTTTAACTTTAATATCGTGGCTCTCTTTTGTTAAGATTGTCATTAGTTTTCGTCTCTTTAAATAATAGTAGTCTGAAACTGGAATGCATTATAATTATTTACGATGTTCAGACAGCTTTTCGGTTGTTTTCGATTTGAAGTTTTTTCTGATTATCCTAATCTGAACTTGTTCACTTGGCAGAGATAACTGCTTCTCCTAGCGTGTCGCCATTGTTGGCAGCAGTGATATAATTACTATTGTTTATAAGCTGCCTACACAGGATCTCTAAATTTTCATTACTCATCATGAGCATTGTCACTAAACGACACTTGTCACTTGTCTCTTTTTACATATCTTTTTTTCGATTTTTGTTTTCATGACTGTAAGCATGAAAACTCGCAGCTAGAAATGACATTTTGTTTCGATTTTTTATCAAAGGAAAACTGCTCATGTGGTTTATTATAGAATTGTCATATTTTTGGTATGAACATGATTGTTCTCCTTGTTTATAACCTCTTGGTTCTAAACATGCCTTGGTTGCATAAGTGAAATACCTCCATTCATTAATATTCGATTGATATTGATAGAGTTTTGATTCATGAAACTTGAATTATTCAATTGTTATTCAATGCACTTACCTTTGTGATTAATCTATGAATGTGCGTACTATGGTTTTCAAAGTGCTTTGATCCTAATATGTACCTAATGCCAAGGTGGCATACGAAGTACAGCATGTTATTACTCTTTTGTATGGTCTCGGGCTTCACGATTTTGTTCCCACGCATGGTGATTAACACCTATGCCTACCGTTTGAACTGTCATAGCATTGTTTTGTTGAGGCTCAGGGTTATGGCTCTGTGGATTTTTATCAAACCCTACCTGTGAGTGTTGTGTTGATTCCCTTCTGTTCGCCATGGTTCCAGTGGTGAGGATCGAGCCAAATGGCATCAAAACCTTGCTATCATATGATAACACCAGGGATGATTTAGAAAGGAATGGTTGGCATGTGTTCATCGAAAAATTTAAGGGTTTCAATCTTCGAGTCACCCAAGAATTTGCCTTGACTTTCGATGGATGCAGGGCAAAGATAGGTGACGTGCAGTTAGAAGTAATAGAAGATTTTTTAAGCCAAGCCACGGGTTTACCAACTGTCGGGAAAAATTGGTTCAAGAATGCAAAAGTTGAAGAGGTCCCCTGGACTTTGATGTTCACCTCACTAAAAATTACTAGTTGCGATCAAGGTATGCCAGTCTCATCCTTAAAACCTAGGTGGCATGATCTACTTGCTATTGTGAAACAATTCATTACATGTGAAGGAAGATTTGGATTAGTTTTCTTGTATCATCTACGCTTGCTTATGAGTTTCATTGGCTTCCCGTTGAATATGCCCTACTTCCTGCTTAGAAGTCTGTACAAGATGGGAAAATGGTTTAAGAAGCAGAAGTTTGATTCGAGTTTATTCCATCATGGTTTAATTAAAATTATCCTTGTGCATCAGTTGCAATAACAAAACGATTGTTGGGATGCATTTATTTCACGAAATGGCTTTGGCAACAGTGACTTGGGACAGGTTGATAATCCGGTTATCATGGAAACCCTTGTGAAACCTAAAGCCTATTCTCCACCGCTCCTACCCTGTGATCTTTCCCCTAATAATGAACCCTCTACCTACCCTGATGTCACTCAACAGGACAATCAACCGGGTTCACATCCAAAGGATAGCACTAAAAATGTTATGAAACCTACAGGGAAGAAGCACAAGGGTAGTATCGATGTTAATTTTAAGAATAAAAGGGCTAGTCGTTTGATCTCACGAAGTGTTCGAAATAAAATCAAACCATGTGCAGACACAAACAACACGATTAATGTGAGTGAAGATTCAGACTCGGAGATCAAAATATTTTTGGCTGAAGAAGATCCCGTGTCATACGGGCTCTATCCTGACACACCCTATGACTATGTAAACATCCTACCTCCATGTCTAAAGGATAACCCAGAATTCTCGGGCATTCAACTCTGTGATAAGCCTACCTTTCGCATGGACGATTCTCCAACCCTTAATGCTATCAGTGCCAATGCACAGTCCCTACAGCCACAGTGTGATGAGTGTCGATCTTGGATAGACAGGTACTATACTGATGTTCCTTTGCTACAGTCATGACTTAAGTCTCTAAAAGACCAAGTCGACAGGTTGACAAACAAGAACAATAGACTCCAATCCATAACCCAAGCAAATGAGAAACGCCTAAAAACTACAGGATCTATCATTTTCAAGAATGTAGAGGCAGCAACAGCTATCGTAAACTCCAAGATTGCTTGATATGTTTTAATTCCATGATTTGAGGTATAATCTTTTTAAATTTTAGCATGATTTTGTCACTCTCAAGTTAGGATATACGATTTGATTGAATAGATTATCTTTCTTATAAATATTAGTTTGTTTTATTTATTGAATAAAATATGATTGTGGTTGCTATTATAACTATCTACAGAATCGTAAGATTCTATAGCAAGTTAGAAAAATTCGAATTGCTTGATTTGACAATTGAAAACATATCTAAAATCTTGCCATTTTCATTTGTTTTCAAGAACCCATGATTTCCAAGGAGGTTTGAGGCACTGTTGAGATCTCCCAGCCATATCAACTTTGTGTTTTTAATAAATAGATTAGGTTGTTGATATTTTTATTCAGTGAAATTAGGGTGGTTGCATCCCCCACATTTTTGGAACAGATTTGATATTATCAACAGGAAACAGTTTTGTTTCCTGGAACCTATATAAGTATGTTATTTTGTAAACATGGGATCATCTCTGCCTGGGGCAAGACTATGGATTTTTCATTTACAGACTTGAATGGAATATAATACTCATCATAGCTTTAGCTTTTCCGTATTGTGGTTTTATTCAAGTCATGTTTATTTCAATTTGTAGATAGATTATGATTGCTTTCGTTGTCATGGTTTACTACAAGCTAGTATGATAAAAGTTTATATATTATCCATGTTTCATGTTCCAGATTTAACACACAGTAATCATTCATTCAAACTTTAATTAAGAGATTTATCTTTATCTTTGATTGAACATTTATACGCAAGTTCTCACAACAAGATTTTTCTTAATGTGGTTGCTTGTAAAATTATGAGATTGTTGTGATCGTATCTCTTATATGTTCCATCATTCGAATTCCATCATTACTGCTTCACATTTATTAGAAGCAATTGCAGGATCTACTACAAGTTTACCTCATCAGACAAGGTGACTGGATGCTACACATTGAACAGATATTGGATGCAATAACAGGTTAGCCTGTTATTTAATTTCATTAGTATAATAGATATAGAAGTTTCCTGTAGTTAAAACACTTTTTATTATATGTTATTTCTTTTGTTTAATTAGACAGTTTGATATTCGATTTATTTTATAGAAACATTATAAGAAAACAAATCAAAAATAGCTTCATTGTTGTTTAAAAATCAATTCACATTTGATTTTCACAGATTTAGATTAAAATTCAGAGTTTGTACATATTATATATATATTAGAAATAGGATTATTTTTATATATTGTGCATATGATAAGTAGAATTATTTCATAAATATTAATCAGTTAAACTGTAGATATATATTAGATGTATATATATTTTTCAGCGAGTGTTATTTATTAAGTTATTGTATTTTCTTTAGTTATATTTTTCACTTTCTTTAGGACTTAGATCGGCCAACGGAGCCGCTAAACCCGTCGGAGTGAATTAATCCAAACAGATTGGGTTAATTAGACAACCCCGGACCAGATTCACTCCTCTAGTTGACGAGCGGCCAATTTCACCCATCAACAGTATAGTCATGGATGTAGGTAATGCAAGCATATATGCAACTGGCCCAATCCTTTCTAGGATTTCAAATGGCCCACAAAATCTGGTTGCTAACTTGGCGTAGTTTTCTAGCTTCATGGAACTTCTATTGGATTTTACTTTCAGGAAAACATGATCACCCACTTTAAATTCTCTATGGGTTCTGTTCTTATCAGCATAACTCTTCTGCCTGTCTTGGGCAGCTTTCAAATTCTGCTTAATTTTTAGCATTTGATCTTCCATTTCCTTCAAAAACTCTGGCCCAACTACTACCCTATCAGCTGGATTATCGCATCTTACTAGAGTATTTCACTTTCTGCCATAAATTGCTTCAAATGGGCTCATCTTTAAGGATGTTTGATACCCATTATTGTAGGAGAATTCTACCAAGTGCGGGTAGTCTTCCCATTTCGATGGTTTGTCCATCACATACATCCTTCGTAAGTCTTCTATTACTCTGTTCACCCTCTTTGTCTGTCCATCAGACTCAGGATGATAGGTTGTACTAAAGTTTAGATTCGTTCCAAACCCCTTGAATAACCCCTTCCAGAAATTTGAGGTAAATTTCGGGTCTCTGTCAGACACAATTGTCTTAGGGATTCCGTGCAATCCAGCTACTTCCCTCACAAAGATGTCAGCAACATATGTTGCCTTGTGAGTAGTCTTTAACGAAATGAAATGGGCAGATTTCATAAGCTTGTCCACCACCACCATAATTGAGTCATGTTGCTTGCCTGTTTTGGGAAATCCTGTGATGAAGTCCATTGTCACTACCTCCCACTTCCACTCAAGAATGGGTAAGTTTTGCAGCAACCCTATTGGGTGTTTGTGCTCATCCTTAACCTTATGGAACTCCATATATCTGGTGATGTATTCAACAATATCCTTCTTCATACCTAGCCATAAATAATGGCTCTTAACTGCTGCCACGATTTTTTGATATTCAGGGTGCCCTGCATAAGGCACATTATGCATTTCATGCAAAATCATACGTTTCAAGTCCTGGACATTAGGTATATAAATTTTGTTTTTGTACAGAAGTGTTCCTTCGGTTTCCAATTTATAATTTTCCACTTTTTGTGGCATCTTACCTTGCTATAGCTTTGCTACTATCTCCATGTACTGCAAATCTGCATTTGCAGCTTCCAAAATTATTCCCTTTAAATCAGTTTGGTACATGCTAATGGTTGTAGCATGTAATTCGTGTACTCTCCTGCTAAGTGCATAAGCCACTTTATTCTCCTTCCCTTTGATATGTTTGATATCAAAATCATACTCACAAAGAAACTCAAGCCACCTACTCTGTCTAGCATTCAAGGTTGGTTGATCAAACAGATACTTCAGATCGTTATGGTATGTTCTCAGTTCAAACCTCCTTCTCATGAGGTAATTCCTCCACTTGTTTAGAGCGTGTACTATGTCTTCCAACTCCAAATCATGAGTGGCATAGCTCCTTTCATGCTCTTTCAACTTTCTGGATTCATAACAAATTATGAATCCATTCTGATTGAGGACTCCTCCTAGTCCTTCTTTGCATGCATCAGTGCACACCATGAAATATTCGTTTGGATATGCAATCCTCAAGATTGGAGCATTGGTTAATAGTTTCTTCAATTGCTTAAACTTCTTATTCTTCCTTTGCAAGGAAGTGATAGGGTGAGTTATCCTCGAGAACCCTGTGATAAACCTTCTGTAATAACCAGCTAATCCCATGAAGGATCTAACTTTTGTCACGTTCTTTGGCACTGACCATCCTCTAATGGCCTCAATATTCTCAGGATCTACAGTTATCCCATCCTTCGAGATAATATGCCCCAAGTAATGGATCTTCTCTTGATAAAATGAGCACTTGCTCAACTTGGCATACAGTTGATACTCTCTTAGCACCTGCAACACCATCATGAGATGTTGTTCATGGTCTTCTTCCGACTTGGAATACACCAAAATTTCATCCAGGAATACTATGACAAACTTGTCCAGATAGTCCCTAAATACACCATTCATTAGACACATAAAAATAGCAGGTGCATTCGACAACCCAAATGGCACCACTGTGAATTCATAGTGACCATACCTTTTTATAAAGGTGGTCTTGTTGATGTCTTCATTCTTTATCCTTACCTAGTGATATCCCGACCTGAGGTCTATGTTTGAAAATATCTTCGTATCCTTCAACTGATCGAAGAGGTCATCAATCCTCGGCAGAGGATATTTTTTCTTTACAGTCAATTTGTTCAATTGTCTGAAGTCGATACACAATCTCAATGTCCCATCCTTCTTCTTCATGATTAGAACCAGGGCTCCCCAAGGTGACACACTTGGGCGTATATACCCCTTCTTCAGAAGCTCTTCAAGCTGCAATTGCAACTCTTTCATCTCTGGCGTACTCATTCTATAAGGAGTGTTCGACACTGGAGCTGCTCCAGGCATCAAGTTTACAAAGAAATCAATATCTCTCTTTGGAGGTAATCTGAGTACCTCTTGAAATACATCTTCAAACTCCTTTATCACCACATGATCTCCAATCCTTGACACCTTATCCTTAGTTGTTTCCTCCACATGAGCTGCAAATAATTGACAACCTTTTCTGTAGCACTTCTTCAGCTGCATTGCTGAGATTTCTCTGATAGAAACAGCTCTGGGAATTCCTTGGACTATTTTTTGATTCCCTTCCTCATCCAGGAAAGTGAATGCCTTGTTACGACAGTCCAATATGGCATGGTGTTGGTCCAACCAGTCCATCCCAATTAGAAAGTCATAAGAACCTAAAGGAAGAATATTCAATTCATCTTTTGTGCTCAGTCCTTTCATATCCACTGGAGAGGACTTAACTAACTCAGTGAATTTTCTCTTGGTTCCTGTAGCCAGCTGCACTAACCAAGAATTTTCATGTTTTCTTCTTGACAAATGCAAACTTTCCACCACTCTAGGATCTACATAACTATGGCTATCCCCTGAATCAATTAAAATAGTAAAAGGTTGGTTGTTGATCATACCTTCTACTTCAATCATGTGTGACTGAAATTCATCCTACTTGTTGTCCAGGGCTGCATAGATCCTCGACATTCTACTGCCCATGTCCTCCACTGTTTCAGCTTGCTAAACATTATGGACAACTCTCACTTTGCCATTTTTGTGGGGAAAATATATGTACTTCTGGTTCTATTTACAGCCCCAACACTGAATGGGTGTCTATCTTGGCCTCTGTTCCCCCACTTCAACCATTCTCGGCTCTCTAAATGATGGTTGTCCTTGAGGACTATTTCTGAAAAAGAGAGGTTTGTTTCCCTTCTACCTCTGTTCTTTCTTGAACTTCCTCTGGTCGTCCCAAGCCTTCTGAAAGGTAGGATTTTCTCTTTGTTGCTCATATAAGCATTTTTATCTTCTTATCGTTTCTTCCATGGTCTTAGGGTCATCATACTGGATCTTGTCACTGATGGAAGGTGGCAGTCCACTCATATACCTTTGAATCTTGACAGTTTCTTCTTTGATGAACAAAACATACTTCAGCAATTCCAAAAACCTATGTTCATACTCATCAATGGTCATGTTGGATAGCTTGAGTTCAAAGAACTCCTTCATCTTTCTATCATAATATCTCTTAGTCAAATACTTATTCTCGAAATACCTCTTGAATTCCTTCCAAGTGATATCTTTCTCTCTAATCTGTTGCACCTGCACAAGTTGATCCCACCACATGGATGCTTTTCCTTTCAGTGGATACATCACAATTCTTCCTTCCGCATGTGAGGAATAATTTTGTAGTTGGAAGTATTTCCTCATACCAAGCAACCATGTTTCGGCATCTTCCTCCTTCTAATGTTCTCCATCAAATGTAGGAGGCTTAATCTTGTTCATCTCTCCCTTCAATTCATCCACTCCAGATCTCATGTGATTTCTGGTAGGTGATGGACTTGAACTACTGTGTGTTCTTCTCTTGGAGCGACCTTGGGAGTGATGATGGTGTCTACTGACACTCCTTGACCTTCTTCCCTCAGAAGTCCGGTGACTCCCTGTTATTCTCGAGTCACTCTCCTTATCAAACTTCTTTTCTATTCTCTCCAAACTCTTTAACAACTTTATGTTGAATTCTCCTTGTTTTTCCTGAGCTTTTCTAAGCTTTCTGCTATCTTCTCGGTGAGTTTGGGCATCTCTTTGCAATCCTTTAATGATATTCCTTATGTTTCCTTCCTTATCTATCTCTTATCCATGGCCATTGGAGTTCGACCCTTCAACTCCCAAATGAACATCCATTCCTTTTGCTTCATCCTCGGAACTGGAAGTAGTATGTGCCCTTTCCATTCCTTTTGCACTCAGTGGCAATTCTATTCAGTTCTGGTGCTCATTAAACTTTTTCAAACACAACGTGCAGACAACCAGAATTGTCAGGTCATTATTCCTTAACAAATCCCACAACATTTATCAACAACTTGATTCAAGAAAACGTTCAGTTTCCATGAATTTTTCCGAGCTTTGTTCGGCTCTATAGTGCACTCAGGCCTTAGCCCCTTTTCTCTCAGTTCCCAAACCCACGCGACCATGGTTCTTGACCAAGCGCTATATCGTCAAGGTTCTCTCTTCAGGACTTCAGGGTTTCAAGTTTCATGGTTTTGGACTTGTAGGCCCCACGCTCACCTCCCTCTCCAACTCTTGACTTCTGACCTTTCTAGCCATCGGGCCCACATCACAGTTGTCACCAGCCAGGGTGGTGATACGTGTTTCTATTAAGAAGGTCCATGTCACCCTAAGCGACGCCCTCCGGCCCCACTGCATCTACTTTTTCCTTCGGGGCCCACTGGCACATGGCACACATCCCATGGGTCCACACCCATCCAAGTGACGTCAGCCCAACTCACTACTTCGGCTCTTCAGGATTTCACGATTTTGGGCTTCGGGAGTTTGTGCGTCAGCACATCCCATTTCTCCCGATAGCCGAACTCCCGAAATTACAATCTTATCTTCTGCTTGATCCAACGGTCCTAATTTCCCCACGATCTGACGACTCAAATCTCGTCGGGATTTCATGTATCGAGATTTCGTCTGTCGCGAGGTCGAAAGAATTTCCACCTCCATCCTCCCAATCCCCGAAATGACGAAATTATTCCTGGACAATTAACGGTCCATATCTCTCCTGGATCAATGGTTGTGATCCAATCGTGAATTCACGTTTTGTGAATTCTCACGAACTTTCCCTTTAACCTTTTCAAGTCACGAGTCAGCGAAAGGTCGATCTCTCTCCACGCATCCCTACCGATGGACGGTTAGGATTGTTGCGGCTTTTCCACTTGCAAATCTTCGACGTATGTGGATCTCTTCTACGTGTCCCTTTCAATGGACGTTCATGATGATGTCTAGGCTTCGCGTATCGCGATTTCCACACTCTTGTGCAACTCCAAAGGGTTTTAAACCTTGTGCACGTTCCCTGGATCCAACAGTTGTTGGTCCACATGCTCAGATCTGATGGCCCAGATATGATATCTTCTGTGTGCTCTTGTAAGTGTTTGGATGTGGATTTGACAGTTCATATCTTCTCCTTTACATCTGATCTACGGTTGCGGTTTTATTTCACCGCTACTCCTCTTGATCTTCGTACATGGTCAATTAGCCCGTTAACACTTCAAAACATTCTAATGTTTGAAATTATTCCTCCAGACATAATTTCTTCTCGAGACCTTGGGTCCAAAGACCACTTATCCGACCCATCCAGGCTCAGCGTTGAAACCTTGGGCTCTGATACCATATTGTAACGTCCCCGACCATCACTCCACTTGTCGAGCAACGCTACTACGTGGAAATATTATCATACTTAAGTAGTATACATTTAAATGAATTTAAATGGATTAACAATGTAAATATATAATTATTTCTAACATATAGAATTAATGGAATCAACAGTAAATATCATCGCAACGAAATACGTGATAATATTGCAAGCGTCACAGTCATTCATTTTAATTGAAATTAAACACATAATGATACTTATCTTTGAAACTATAGTAACTCCACCAACTACGTGCATACCTTCCATGAACCTCCTAGCCTTAGACCACGTTTCTCATCACGCTCAATAGTGGGTCACCCCCGAGCTGGGACTAAGCTCCCCCCAAGGCAAGGGAATCCTAGACTAGGCTGAGGTTACGGGAAAAACTGCACAGAGAAACTGAAAGGATCCTCTCCAGTTGCCTTCTTACACCCACTACTCACCGTCTCTCATTCCCCTAATGCATGTTCCACCCAGGAGTATACACCTTCAAAAGCACAGTCCATCGGTGCTTCACCTCCCCTCTGGGCCTCAGCAACATGTTGGATCAAGAATTCTCAGAGCTTCGTAGCTAGTGATGGATTCACTCTGGAAGAAAACCACTTCCTAGAAGACTCTCTCTCCTGGAGAGAGTTTCTCACAGGCCTAACAACCTGCCTCTTCTACCACGGGCCTGACAACCTAGTTCTTCAACCAGTTTCAACCCAATTCCTGCAAGTTCAGGTTGACAGCAACAACAACAGCTTTGGCTAACTCACAGGTGACAGCAGTAGCAGGAAAAAATGGGTGTGGAAATAGGAAACAACAACGGGTCTCTAAGACACAGCACAATTTAGGTAACACCAGTTTCAGGATGTGTGACAATCAATTCACATAGAGTTCGAACACAGACTCAACAATTCGGGAAGAGGATGTATCGGCTTCTCAAGAAACATCACAGGCTTCTGGTTTCAGAGCTCCATGAGGCTTACAGAACTCAGACGCAGAGATCCCTCCGTTCAGATAGCAGACGGTAGAATGGAGGACCAACCCCCATCTCAGCTCAATTCCTTGGTTAAATTGCATGTGCCTAGGCTGACACATGTTTCCCATGAGGCCGCATGCGCTCCATCAGCATGCGTTCCCTCTTACACACATTCCCCCTTCCAAGAACTTAGGATAAAGACATACCTTTCTCAAAACTTTTTGGAATAATAATAAATTAGTATTCCTAAGGAATTAAGCCCCTAAGCTTAGCCCCTAGGCTCAAAACTTATCCTTTCTTCCCAACCTTTCATCCCCTTTTCCCTTACCCACCTTGTGGAAGCTTAGTCCCTGATCACTCTTTCTTCGTGGTCGGTCTGCACGCAGCGATGTTTATATTTTATTAATGATCTGCATAATTACATGTACAAAAGCAGGCTCCTAACCTTAACACTTAGGCTCCTGACCTAATAAACACATCATCCTATTAGCTTATCAATACTCAACTCACCAGTCTACATTACATGTTTTACAATTCATAATCATGATTACAATAGTGCTCGTCCTTGGGGATATTACAATTATCATATTAGATCTAGGAGATGGCGATTGGATTATGATTTGAGGATAGGTTGGATGGATTTTCCAACAACAGTCTTTGGAAGGAGAGGATCATGTTGGTTTTGATGGAGAACAAGATCTGGGAATTTGATAATACTCATATAACTCCTCCAATTGATGTGGCATAATTGGTCATCCATAATCAAAAGGATGTGAAATCTAGGTGCATAATTCTAGATGGAGTGAAGGATCACTTGATCCCTCATTTATTGGGAAATACAATTGTTAGGGACACGTGGGAGGCTCTTAATATATTTTTTTAGATCAAGAATGAGAATCGAAAAATGGTGATGAGAGAGAAGCACAGATACATAAATGTAATAGGATCATACATAGTGATATCTTATCTCACCTATATCAAACATGTTCGAGATGAACTAGCTGCAATTGGGGATATAGTGAATGATTCAGAATTGGTGAGGATGGCATTAAAATTCTTCATGAAGCAATGGACACTATTCATCAAAGGGATCGTATCACATGAGAACTTCCCTAATTGGTCAAGGTTGTGGGATGACTTCATTTAGGAGGAACTTTGAGATGAATAAATGAATGGAGGTTGGCACAAGAATGATGATGAGAACCTTGATTTTGTCAGTCAAAAAAATAAGGGTAAGTTCAATAATATAGTCAGTGGAGAGTATACCTCTCAAGATGGCAAGAAGAAGGACATGAAAAAAGTCAAGTGATTTGCATGTCACAAGTTTGGGCATTATGCAGGGAAATGTTCGAACAAGAAGAAGGGTGAGAATGAAATGCAACTAGAGGTAGGTGTGTCAGAAAAGACTCAAATGGATGAGTTTTGCAAGAAGCTTGAACGGACAGAGTTCTTACTTTTTTCCCAGATGTCCTTAGGCACCATATCAACAGGTTCATGGCTAATAAATAGTGGAGCCACATGTCATATAATAGGAGCATAGGAGTTGTTTAGGAGATTCATAAAGTATGACTCATATGTGCATGTGGAACTTGGTATGGGCACCAAGCATATAGTGAAGGGATATGGAATAGTTTCATTCCATATGGAGTTAGGAGGTGTGTTGAGAGTGACAAATTTGTTATGGGTGCCACAAATCAGGAGTGTGCTCTCATTCTCAACGATTGAGAAGAAGGGATATGACGTAGCATTCCAAGATGGATAGGCATTGATCAGGCCCAGAGGATACAACATAGAAAAAATAGCTTTGTGTGGCAGTAGAGAAATTGACCTGTATAGGCTAAAGGGATAACCTATGTGAGCAGTGGCAAGTAGTAGAGTGGAAGAGAATAGGGAGAAGGCTACTCCAAAGGTTGAGCAGCTCAAAGGGATTCATCCTTCAGGATCAGGTGCAAAGGATCATCCTTCCAAGTCTATCAAAGAGGATTCATGGTATGAGATGGCCATGTAGGATGCTCAGGAGTAGGAGGATTCTAGGAGAATGATCGGAGGGAAGTATTTGAATATGATTCCAAGTGAGATGGCAGGGACATCTTATGTTTCAAAGTGATCTGAAAATAGTGGGATGACTTGTTATGCTATGCAAGCACCCTCTACTTCATTAAAAATAAACTTTACAGGACCTTGCTCCATGTGTTAAAATATGCAAGATAGATTATGTGTTAAGTTCATGCTTCTTTTAAATGGTTATGTGTAAGGTCTTTGCAAGATTAAATATGTTGTTTTCATAAATACAACAGAAAAAATAACTTGCAGCAAATAATAACCAGCAAACACTCACAATAAGAACAACATGATAAAGGAGTTCACCCCTCTCTGGGATACATCTCCTTGAGCCTCCATCAATAGACTTGGCTCTCTGGGATTAATTTGTCAAAAATTATTTTACAAGATGCTGCTCAACTCCAATGGAAATATTGACTATACCATTGGGATCAGAACACATAAAAACCCCAAAAATGACTAATAAAACTCTGAAAACGGATCATGGCTCATCCGGGCATGACCTCTTCTACATGTGGCCTTAAGCTTCCCTGAGATTCTCTATGGAAAAAACACCTGTTAAAGTCCTCAAATGGATCTGAAACCTATCCCAAAATGTTCATAGCATAATAATTAGCCAAAAATGATTATTCAATCACAAAAAACAAACATAGGCTCATCTAAGCAAGACCTCAAACAATGAGGGCTTTAAGCTCCCTGAAGCTTCCTGAAACTTCAATGGTTAAAAACCTACAAACGAAGTCTTCAAATGGCTTTGAAAGCAGTGTCAATGGATTCAAAACGTCCAAAAACCCCTAGCTGATCTTTTACGGCACCTCAATTGTCCAAAAAATGAAGAAGATAGGCCTCCTGCCATTCTCTTCCTTCAAGCTTGTTGTCTCTGGTTCGCCAAAACGCACCTCTGTGTGCTCAACCAAGACCGCGCTCTATCGAAAAAGGGGCTCTATTTATAAGGGAAAATGAATGATTGACAAGTGGTGGGCATGTGGTAACCATTTCAAACCAATCCAAACCCCACGCGCTTCATGGCAAGGTCATATGTAATATATATTACAACCATTGAAACCAAAACGTAAACCCAAGCGCGTTTTTAACTGTGTTCATATGATTAAAGTGTATGCGACCGGGGGCTAACGTGCACGCCAAACTCCGTATCCATTTTCCAAACGCGCGTTGGTGGTCATATGTATAAATGTATGCGACCGGGGGCTGGGGATAAGCCCCAGCCCGGTCGCGCCCCATATCACACTTCAATTCAATTCAAATATATTAAAACACATATGTTATAAAAGGACCACCGTGTGGGCTAGTGGTAGCCCACACACTACCAAAGCGCTGAACCTTGGGGGAGGTCCGGGGTTCGATCCCCATGGAATCCATAAAATTTTGAACCAATAACCAATTACAACGGTGCCACGTGGCATCCCATGACTGGGCCACGTGGAACCACACCATTTGCCCATTAAATGCCACGTTTCACAATGTCATTCTCCCTCAGCTACCAATCCGAAACTGCCATGTCATCATATGCCACTTAAGTGTGCGGACGTACGGCCTCTGCCACATCAGCATCCGTACAAACTGTACGGACTGCACAGTCAGCACTCATTTTTTTTACCTGTTTGGCGATTCGAACAGATCATGATATCTCTCTCATCCGATGTCCCTTTGAATCCAAACAAGTTGTGTTGGGTTCGTGACGATGAGGGCTATGCACCCGTTCGTTTTGAGGCAATTCTGAGAACTTTTATTTTTGAGCTAAAATTTGATCCCTGGTCCAGATTTTGATCACGCCTTCCCACTGAAAGGATTTTGGACCCACAAAATCTTATGATTATCTATATGAGCTTCAATACTCTTCTTCTTTCAAGTTCTATCAACTGATTCTACTTGAAAAGTCTTTTTGACAATCACCTGGATACTTTGACATGCCTTGCACTGCAATTGGCTATGTCCCTCAACCACTGTTCTCTGGCTACTGCTGACCCACTGTTCTCTTTGTGCTTGGAAGACTACCAACCTTCCCATTGAGAATCAAGTCCCTCTTGTGAACTCTTTGGCGTCAACACAATCCGCTCTCCAATGGCTGCAAAAACTTTCCTGCGACATCTTGTCACAAGCCAAGAAAACCAACAATCTTGAAAACAAATTTATACAAGACTGAAAATGATGCCAACAAAGTTTTTTTTTCTCTTCAAGCAAATGGTTGCATCTTGTACTTCATCAAAGTACATGGCGTTTTCCTGCATCTTGGTGTACTCAAAATCAACTTACAAGCCAACAAACACCATCGACCAAACACAAGTCGAAAAACATGATCGACACAACATAGTCGTTAGACAATCATTGACACCAGTCGAGACTCATTTGAAACATATCAACCTTCCCAAAATGACAAGTCGACAAACATGATACACAATCATGTTAAAATCATGAATCATTCATGATGAACTATCACCAGGTTCACTGCTTACACATACACAAAAACAAATGCATGTGCATGACTCTTCAACTCTCCTTCCAGTACAAACATAAGTACATAAACCCGAAACATGTGGGTACATAAGATCTGAATATGAAAAAGATATATGGCAGTAACAAGTGAACATCATACCCCACTTTTACATCTTCCTGGCAAAGTTGTGCAATAACAAAAATGCCTTCAAACGAATTGCATTCACATACAACTTGCATCATACAAGTTGTGATAAACTATTGCAACTTGTCATACTCTCAACATAAATGCACACATAACACTGAAAAGTGCATTTACAACAGAAAAATGCAAGCCTTACTTGCTCAAGAAATCCAACCATTTCTTACCAAGCCAACTCAACGGTGAATTTTTCTGCTGAAAATCATCCTCTTGTGAATCATCTTGACACACATCGATGATGGAATATCCTCTTCCATTCTTGCCAATCTCTTTATCCATTTGCTTCTTGTGTTGTGGATGAGTGGTTGGATACAATGTCCAACATTGGTCAATGAGATGACCCCTCTTCTGACAATGAGTGCAAATCTTTTGCATCCTCTTTTCACGTTGTCTTT
>JZKD02S1871617.1:571074-589326 GCA_000966675.3 Picea glauca
TTGAAGCTTCCTCCATCCTTGCAAGATATCAAACTTCAACACAAAACTTGCACAAATACCAACAGCTAAATCTCAAGCTATCAATGGCAATCACATGAGCAAAACAAACTATGCTTTGATACCACCTGATCTGAAAATAGTGGGCTGACTTGTTATGCTATGCGAGCACCCTCTACTTCATTAAAAATAAACTTTACAGGACCTTGCTCCATGTGTTAAAATATGCAAGATAGATTATGTGTTAAGTTCATGCTTCTTTTAAATGGTTATGTGTGAGGTCTTTGCAAGATTAAATATGTTGTTTTCATAAATACAACAGAAAAAATAACTTGCAGCAAACAATAACTAGCAAACACTCACAATAAGAACAACATGATAAAGGATTTCACCCCTCTCCGGGCTACATCTCCTTGAGCCTCCATCAATGGACTTGGCTCTCTGGGATTAATTTGTCAAAAATTCTTTTACAAGCTGTTTCTCAACTCCAATGGAAATATTGACTGTACCATTGGGATCAGAACACATAAAAACCCCAAAAATGACTAATAAAACTCTGAAAACGGATCATGGCTCATCCGTGCATGACCTCTTCTACATGTGGCCTTAAGCTTCCCTGAGCTTCTCTATGGAAAAAACACCTGTAAAAGTCCTCAAATGGATCTAAAACCTATCCCAAAATGTTCAGAGCATAATAATTAGCCAAAAATGATTATTCAATCACAGAAAACAAACATAGGCTCATCTGAGCATGACCTCAAACAATGAGGGCTTCAAGCTCCCTGGAGCTTCCTGAAACTTCAATGGTTAAAAACCTGCAAAAGAAGTCTTCAAATGGTTGTGAAAGCAGTGCCAATGGATTCAGAACGTCCAAAAACCCCTAGCTGGGCTTTTACGGCACCTCATTTGGCCAAAAAATGAAGAAGATAGGCCTCCTGCCATTTTGTTCCTTCAAGCTTGTTGTCTCTGATTCGCCAAAACGCACCTCTGTGTGCTCAACAAAGAACATGCTCAAAATTCATGCTAAAACCTAGCACACGCGCATAACCACAAAACCGTTCAAACTGTAGGACGGTTATGGGCGCGCCAGCCCCTAACCGCCAAGGTGATGGTCATGTGGTCTTCCATACGACCGCGCTCTATCGAAAAAGGGGCTATGTTTATAAGGGCAAATGAATGATTGACAAGTGGTGGGCATGTGGTAACCGTTTCAAACCAATCCAAACCCTGCGCGCTCCGTGGAAAGGTCATATGTAATATATATTACAACCGTTGAAACCAAAACGTAAACCCACGCACGTTTTTAATTGTGGTCATATGATTAAAGTGTATGTGACCGGGGGCTAACGTGCACGCCAAACTCTGTATCCATTTTCCAAATGCGAGCTGGTGGTCATATGTATAAATGTATGTGACCGAGGGCTGGGGCTAAGCCCCAACCCGATCGCGCCCTATATCATACTTCAATTCAATTCAAATATATTAAAACACATATGTTATATAAGGACCACCGTGTGGGCTAGTGGTAGCCCACACACTACCAAAGCGTCGAACCTTGGGGGAGGTCCTCGGTTCGATCCCCATAGACTCCATAAAATTTTGAACCAATAACCAATTACAATGGCGCCACATGGCAGCCCATGACTGGGCCACGTGGCACCACACCATTTGCCCATTAAATGCCACGTGTCACAATGTCATTCGCCCTTAGCTACCAATCTGAAACTGCCACATCATCATATGCCACTTCAGTGTATGGACGTATGGCCTCTGCCACGTCAGCATCTGTACGGACTGTACGGACTGCACAGTCAGCACTCATTTTTTTTTACCTGTTTGGCGATTCGAACAGATCATGATATCTCTCTCATCCGATGTCCGTTTGAACCCAAATGAGTTGCGTTGGATTCGTGACAATGAGGGCTACGCACCTGTTCTTTTTTAGGCAATTCCAAGAACTTTTATTTTTGAGCTAAAATTTGACTCCTGGTCCAGATTTTGATCACAAAGGGAGCATCCAATCAGGTGGATTGGAGAGAATCCATGGTAACAGATTTGGTAGAAAAGACAGATCAATCTTTAGGTGGGAGAAGTACCATCCTCGCTAAGAGGGAGTGTCGATGCATGTAGCATCCGACAAGTACTTCTACATAGGATTGGTGTTTAGCATGTGGAATTCATACAAAGACTTATATTTTGGTAATTTAATTACAGTTATAATTAAAGTAAATTTCCTTTACTAGTGAGTTGAGTTATATTTAAGGAAAATGCTTGCATTAATGAATTAAATAATATTCATTGATCTCAAGTGAGGTGAGAAGTAATATCAGCCATCAATCAATTTGGATTTTATGGTTACGTGATAACTCAATCTTATAAAAGCAAGGCTAGGGTAAAGGAGAAGACACTTTTGGTGAGAGACCAAGGTGGGAATTTTACACATAGATAGAAAAAAAGGACTTGTGTTAGTGTGGAGTCATTCGAGAGTGTAGAAGCAAAGAAGTAATTTTTCTTACATATTGTATGAGTAAGGAGATCTCATTGATTAGGTGAAGAGTATTTCATCCAAGTGTTGATGTAGAGTGGGTTGGATCACGAAGGATTGTGATTCAAGATCATGGCTAGGTGGAGAAGGAATTCCATCTAGAGATAATTAAGGTCAAGGAGAAGAGAGAACACAGGCACCCATAGGTGGGTTTCAGTTGATTGAAGCCAGAGGAAAGGGAAGTTTCGTACGGAGGTTTACGTACACTGTTTTCGTACATGTACACTCGCACCATTGGAGATAGTTGTGTATACTCAGATGATTTGAAGGAAAGGCACATATACCTCAAAAAGCATGTTGTTCTAGGGTCATACAGTAGATCATACTTTGCTAGGTTTATCTGTAGTTGTATTTCTCTCAATGGGTCATTATCCTAGTTACAGGAGCCCTGATTTGACCATAATAAAATAATCAAACTACCAGTTTTCTCTCTAGGGTTTTTCCAGGGGTTTCTACCCAAAACTATTTGTATCATGTGTGTGATATTTTGGTTTTCTTTATGTATGCATATGTTGTAATGTTTATTTGATTACTTAGTCATGCTTTAATTCAATAAGTGGTTTATTTGGAATTAATTGTTAGGTGTTGGGTAGATGGGTAAAATCAACATTCCTTAATCAAATTGACAAAATCCTCCTCCTCAAGCCATTCTTAATTGAATTTGAAAGGATGAGGAAATATTTTCCCAATTGAATCCATTTCTAATAGGATAGTAAATGATCAAAATCCCCCCTTGAAGCTACTCATTATCTAACTCTAACATCATATTCTAAAAAGGATTCAGACTGATAAGAATCTATTCATTCTCTTGGAAATATTGTCATCCCCAACCCTTTGTTCCTACAATTTGATTTTAATTTTATAGGATCAACATTAATTAAACCTAGTCCTTCAACTTCTTCAAGAAGAAATCCAAAATCAAATCCACTTGAGAAGACAATCCCCCAAAATCTAAGATTCTCAGAGAAAAAGTGAGATCTCCTCTCAACACAAAATGACACAATCTAGGTGAGTCCCATTTAAAAAAAAAATCCCCATAGAAAATTTTGTCAACATATGGACCATATATGTTGACAATAGTTATCTCTCTTCCAAATTCATTAAAAAGGAGTATTGTATTCAACCCTAGTTCAAAACGCCAATTGTTAGATTAATAAAAGGATGTTGTCCCTTAGCCAATAATTAAACCCAAAAACCTACCCCTATCATCAATAAAATAAAACTCCCAACCCCTAAACCTGCCCCTATCATCAATAAAATAAAACTCCCAATATCCACACAATGTTTCAATATCACACACAATTTCCCCCCCTTCTCCCATAGTCTTATGCAACAATAGAACCTCTACTCTATGAACCTGAACCAATCTCCCCAAGGCTTATTTTTTCAATCTTTGGCTATCCCTCTACAATTAAAGGAGACAAAAATCATGGGCCACCCACAAAAGCGGTCTTCAATGCTCTAAGGACCCCGTCAAGAGAACGTCATTTCCCTTTCATAACATCATTTGTATCCCTTTCATCAACCATTGATATTAAATATTTTCTTATTCTTCCTCCACCCTTAAAAAACCTCCCTTGTTTTAATCTTATTCCACCCACAACCCCCCATTTAGACCATAATTACCTTCATTCTCAAGATTCAAATTATAATGTACAAAATCAACCAACATATCTCCAAAAAACCTTAATAGTCTTCCCTTTCTTCCTAGGAATCACATACAACATCCATAGAGATAGATCTCCCTTCACTAACCCAAATTGCAAAGATAACCTTTTACCCTACAAAACTAATATTTTTCCCCCCTAAAGAAACATGTCATTTTCTCTATTACCTGAGAGTCTCAAATGCACATTACCTAAAGACCCAAAAAGATACTTTTTTAAGGGAATTGAAGAAAATTTAGAGGGGCCAAATTTCCAATAGAATTACCTCTATTGAATGAAGATTAAGGATGGCATAGAAGGGTTGATCCGAAAGATACTTTAGGGGATTCTTGAATGACTAGAGAGGAAGGAGATATCTCCAGAAGAACCAAGGATGCATCAACCATAGAACCCTTCATAGGATCCATGATAGTAATTTCCACAAAGGCACAAAATCCAACAAGATGTGGACATACCACCATATTCTCACTTCTAGTAGTCATACCCCCCATCACCTCCATTGTGTCCTTCAAATCATCACGTTTCTCCAATCATTTCTTGATGCAAATCTTCATTTTGAAAGAAAAATTATATTCAACTACCAAAGTTCCATAATTATGGAACTAACTACATCTCATGGAATCCCAACATATTCCAAAACCTACTCAAAACCCTTATTACCCATTTACAAGGTCTTGTTGGAAACTAAACCTTGCCTCAAGTCAATTCCAATTAAGATTCAAGAAATGGACATTAAACCAAAAGAATTAAAAGGAATATCCACTTCAATAAATTGGCCTAGAGCATTCTCAATATTCCTAAATACATCATATGACTGAAAATTGATTGGGAGGTTGGAAAGTTTGACTCACACCAACACCTTCTCAACCCTTTCACGTCTAGTGTCAAAACAAGGAGACCAACACTTTCAGGATAGCAGAGTGGAATTTTGTTTCCACTAAACCTATGAAATAGTACACATTATGAAATCCAACCAACCTCAAGAGAGCACATAAGAAACCATCAAGTAGACTAGAGTGGCTCCCAATTAGCCAACAACCAACCCTCCAGTGTCTTCTCCCCTATACAAAGACCATGAAAAGTGCCCAGTAACACCTTCTTAACCATTTGAAACACCTTATTCAACTTAATCTCTTGTTCTAACACCAAATTCGCTGACCTCGATCTTTGCTTAACACTATTTTTTCCTTCTTAATCATAGAACAACCTTCCTCAGCACCCTCAACTATCTCACCTAGAATAAATGAAGATTTTCTTTTAGAAAAATGTTCACCCTCAAGAAGAACATCCCCATTACTATCACCCCCACCCTGTAAATCATTTAAGTCTAAACATCTCTCAACAAAACCGATATCAAACTCATAACACTCCTCACATCGAGAGCAACTATGAGGACCATCATAGGGTTTTGATAAAGAGTAAAATGAAGAAGGCTATAAAGACAAATTATAGGAATGATGAACTAGTGACTTACAAAATGGACCAAACTCCCTGGGATAAACTAAAGAACCAACCCTATAATCGATGCATGCTCCTCTTTCCCTTGAATAGACAACCCTAGTTCCATCCACTGATCCAAAGGAGGATAAGGTATACAAAACATTTGCATGTGGGTCAATGTGACTAACAACATTAGTACTTGTACTTGCTACAACACTTTTAACCACTTTATGTGCGAAAGCCAAAAGTTCCCCAACCAAAGGAGAAATCATCCACACAATACGAATAATAATGCCCTCATCCTAGTAATGTTATACTACAGTAAACAACTATTTACATCTAAAATTAACTTATTTAATATCTTTTGATTGTGTAAAAAAATGTTTGAAATCAATTTTTTTCAAATAAATAAAAAATATAATATGTTTTAATAAATGGATTGATTTTTATATTGTTCATTATTACTTTTAATCATAAAGATAAATTACACGTTTCCATGTTTTCCAAGGATACAATTATTTTTAAATATATGAAAATTAATATTTCCATTATTAATTATTTAAATTTGATTTTTAAAAACTGCATTATGAAAATACACTAACAATTATTTTTAAATATATGAAAATTAATATTTCCATTATTAATTATTTAAATTTGATTTTTAAAAACTGCATTATGAAAATACACAAATGATAATAGTGTGTATCCCTTTCATAAATATACATTATAATAATGTTTACCCTTTTTCATAAATATTTTATATTAGAATGTTTTAAAAGAAAATTAAAAAACTACAATGTTTTATATTACAATGTCTTAAAAGAAAACTAAAAAAACTACACTATGAAAATACAAGTGTGTATCAATTTTTCATGCATGTTTTATAATCTGCTTACCAAAAAATGTAACTAAACATAATAAAATACTAATTTAAAAACCAACCAATAATTTAGAATTAAATTGTGTGTTCAGCTTTAATTTCTTAATAATCTAAATAATATATCTAGCTTATGTGGGTATTAGGTTTCTTTCTTAACTCGTAACAAAAAGTAATGGAAATGGATTAAGAATTAGAAGGATGTAAATTCTTAAAAAACATACTTTTATTTTTAAAAATAATGTGAAAAGATTATGTGTGCATATTATATGAGGGTGTGCGAAGTTTTTCTAAAGGACTTCAAATATACACACATAAATGCATAGGAGTTACCAGCACATATAGGCATGTACAGTAATGTATGTATATGGACATAGACCTATATGTTTGGAGGTGATGTGTGAATTCCTATATGTTTGGAGGTGATGTGTGAATTTTTCCACTTTAATGAAAAGTGTACTTTTATGATAAAGTCCAAAGGGATATAATGTACTTGATATTTTGATGTACCATAAATTAGAACAAAATTGATTGCTTAGAATGGGGCCTCTAACTACCTTAACATGGATGGGACACAATAACACCATGTTGCTAGAGTCAATATGTCATGAAGAATACGAATTCCCATGTCACATGTGGATATATCCAATTGGCAAACAACTATCCATCGAATCCATTGACTTACATCTATGATAGATGCATGGCTTAGAAACAAGGGGACAAATTTTGAGCTTGATTTATGTTATGGTGAAATTATGTTAGAATGATGGCAGCTATGACTTTTCCATCTAAAGAACCCTATGAGTATGACCTTGTGGGTGGCAATAAAAAGATGACAAATGAAAGGATTAAGACCATAGAAATGTGTTTGAAGCCCTAAGTATTGGATAAACATGGAAATGTGTGAAGGATTAGGCATAGAATTGTGTGAAATTACATCTACATATTAATGACTATGCTTGCAACTTTGTCTACTCGGCTTACCTTTAAAATTTTGGAATATGTGAAGGGTTGAGCCTCGAACTATATGTGAAGAATTAGAAATGATTATCACAATATCCATTTACATCTAGATATTGATATTCTTAAACTCTATTGTTGAAGAGGGTTAATTAAGTCAAAAGAGTAATCATCTAAACTCTATTGTTGAAGAGATATAATTAAGCCACTTTGAATATTCAGAATTGAGAGATGGTCTTTTATCCGTGGGCAAGATGTATTGAGTTTTTTTCAAGAAGTGTTGATGTTATTTATTAGTCGGAAAAAGTCAGTTGATGTTATTTATTAGTTGGAAAAAGTCAATTGAGAAATGGTCGTAAGGGTGGATAACCATTCCTCAAGACCAAGCAGCGTAGATAGAGTATCGATAAAGAGAATTTTATATGTAAAGTATTGTTTAGGATTTTAGAAGACAAAGGGTGTTTGTTAAATATTTTACTTGGTGATTAATTATTTTGGTATTATGAGGTTTTCAAGTGGGAAAACAAGTTATTAAGATATATTTTTTTCAATGAAAATTTTATAGGAAAATCAGAAGGATGTTTTTCCACATGTGAATGGCATTTTTAGTAACTTTGTTAATGTAAACTAGTGTATTTAACATTTAGAGTTTCATTCTAACTCTTATAGTTAGGAGAATAAGTCATTACTTAAATTATTAAGGGCCATCTTGCATGACGTTGATCACTATGGTATTACTCTATAGCAAATACTTTTTTGTCGACCCGCTAGTACCATTGCATGTGACTACTCTCCACAAATTCCTTTGAGGACATTGATCGTGTTGGTCAAGCTCTTGGATAACCTCTTTGGTGGACCTTGTGGTCCCATGACACACCCATGACATGGCATCCATGGAGGAAGTAAAGAAAATGGTTCAGTCTCTCTCCTAGTCAGTTAACACAATGGAAACCAACATGTCTTCCCTCATTGTGTAAGTCGACCTTTGTTTTGATCAAATTGAGAAGTTGAAGGGTAAGCATGATGAGGGTGGTACTTTCTATGGTGAAGGCTCTAATAAAGGTAAGAACATTGATGAGGAATAAGTTCCTAATATCGACCACTCATTTTCTAACTATTCCCACAATCTAATGCCTCACTTCACTAAAGTTGACCTAAAGAAGTTTGATGGGTCAAATCCAACAAGTTGGATTGACCAAATGGAGCACTAATTTTCCCTTCATACCATAGTACATGACCTACTGAAAATCTGATTTGGTGTCCTCTATTTCGATAGGGAATGTTGGTAGTGGTCGTAACGACATAAGCATGCATTTCCAAAGTTCACTCCATGGAAGCAATTTGCGAAAGCCATGTTTCCTAGTTTATTAAGGATACTAATGTTTTGAGCCAACTTACCAAATTGTGTCAAATAGGCATGGTGGAAGAATATATTGATGTTTTTGACTATTTGGTTGTTCAAAATGAAAATTTGACTGATGACTTTTTAAATCAATGGTATTATGGATGAAATTGGAGCCTAAGTGGAGATGAGCCATTGTGCTACTTGGTTGAAGACTACTTAGGTCACTTGTCATGCATAAGTTTTATCCTATGCCTAATCCAAACACCCAATTTTTTCTCCATGTCTACACCCAAATTTGGTAGCTCCTTAGCAGCCTAATCCACCCCTCAAGGCCCATAGGTTGACATAGACTGAAATGGAAAAACACCAACTCAAGGGTCTTTGCTACAACTATGATGAAAAATATTCTCCAAGGCATAAATGTAAAGAACATACATTATTTATCGCCATTTTTTATGATGTAGTAGAGGGAAAGACTGAAGAGGAAGTCACACCCCCCCCCCCTCCAAGGAAGATCCTCTTTCTAACCAACAAGGTGAAAAACCCCAAATCTCTCTTCATGCTTTGATCGCTATTTCCTCTCCTTAGATGTTAAAATCATTTGGCTATACAGAGAATCTAAAGGTCATTGTCTTAATCAACAATGGAAACACCCATAAATTCATTCATCACGATATTTCCCAAGAAACACATTGCTATATCCATGTTGTCAACAACTATCACATTGCTAATTGAGGATCTATGAAATGTGGCGATGATTGTGTAAATGTGAAACTTCAAATGGGTAATTATTCCTTGAATAGTCACATGGTTACAATTAAAATGGGCAATGATCATATTGTTGTTTTGTGTGTCGAATGGTTGAGAACATTATCCTCCATTACCATGAGTATCCCAAAATTATACATGAGTTTTCATAAGGACAAATATTCCTGCATGCTCAAAGGTCTCAAAGTAGACTCTCCAAAATTAATTATCTCCCGGTCGTTGATAGATCATCGGCATCAGCCCATATTATAACAACATTTAATAGGCCGCGACTTATTGGTGATCCCGATGAAACTTGCTAAATAACGAATCTTGGCCATATGATTATGAAAGAGGATCAATCTTGGTCGTAGAAATCCTCAACTTGCACCATATCTATTTCTCACAACTATATGAAATATTTGTCACGCATGACGACTTGCCTCATTTTCAACCAAACATCGACACGTCACCCATTGTGTTTCTTTTGCCACATCAGCACATATAGTAATCAGGACACGTTCTCGTTCCATGTCATCATCTCATATGGATTATCGATGACGATGATTGGGCCGGGACTCCCCGTTAAGTGTTCACAAGTCACATATGTTCTTGCCGATGTCTATGAGCACAAAGCACGCCAAAGGACACTTTTCAAAATCCATTGATAAGCTATGTGTAATGGTTGGTTGAGTATATATGGGAAGCATTCAACACTCTAGATACACAAGATCTCGCTCCCAGACTTAGAAATTAGTCATCTTAACTTGTGATTTTTCCTTAATCTGAATTCATTATTTTTGTTAAGGAACGAATCTTCATTCTTATGCTTGTGAATTGAACCATGTTTCTATGTGGGACTTAGAGAAAGCTTTCTAACTAGTAACATGATAGTGATCCAGCTTTGTTCTAGGTGAGCACCACTTCTCTCATTACTGAATGATTCCACCAATAGGTATGCTTTGTAATTTTCTTGAATTTGTTATCTTCCAATAATGCATGATCATTCACATTTTTTTTTCTCTAATTCACGTAAGATGCCTCCTAGTCCACTATGAAGATCACCAAAGAAGTCGAGGACCAGAGAAGGAAACTTGGAGGGGGGTTCCAACTCTACTCTACCAAAATTAGAGGAGTTTTCCACTTCGAAAGGAATAGAACCGCTCATAATGATCCCTTCAAAGAACTTGTCCACATAGGTAGGGATAATTTTAAGGATGAAAATTTATATTAAAATGTCGAAACCTGGGCTAATGTTACTAGTCCTTAATATGCAAAATGTGAAATGTTTGGCAATAGTTTGGTAAAAATATTCAAATTTCTAAGGCTTTTTATATAGTTTCTATAAATTTTTAGCGATATTTAAGGTAAAATAATTTTATTCTATGAAATTTGGGTGAATTTGTTTTAGAAAAAATGGAAATTGACGAATCGTTTTTTGGGAAAACCCATGGAATATTAGCCCATTTGTGAAATTTAGCCCTTAAAATAATCTATGCATGTAATTTCCACTATACTGAGATATAGAACCATGCACATGAGGTGGTGTCACAACACAAGTACCAATCCTTGCATGGAATGAACTGTTCAATAAATTCAAAGACCAAAACTATCTACAGTCAACTCCTCACAGTAATTTGGATCTTAGAATGGTCGATGATGTAGTTTTTCCATTTATTAGATGATCTAGATTACACTCAGTTGAAGCTAGGGCACTGATTTTCCCACGTGTATAATTGATTGAATGGGTTATCAATCACACTGATTGTCAAAGCTGGAAGATTAATAATGATAAAGGGGATTGTATAGGGTCATTTCTCCTACAAGATATCAACCACTATTAAAATATCCATGAACCTAAAGAAGATCTTAACAAAGACATTGTAGTATCTTTCCATGAGAAGTATGATACCACTAAAATATTAGGGAACTAGTGGAAGCAAGATAAGGAGTTCATAAACAGGTCCTCGGGGCGATACCCCACTATAGGCTTAAGAGATAAATACATGTATCTAATGATTTCATTGTGCATGTTTTATGGAAAGAGAGGTTTATCTTAGTTTTCTAAAGCTTGGTTTCCTTTGGCATATTATTTTGTTATGTGGGGAAAGCAGTTTAACTAGGGAGTCATCATATCAAAACAAATCAGCATCAAAATTGGTCAATCCCAGAAACCTCAACCAGGTGTTTTCTTGCATTTCACATCGTTTCTTTCTTACTTGATACCCTATGTGATTTTGATACTTTTCCAGAATGTTCACTTAGTTGGAAAATCTTGGAGCCACCTATACATGTCTATTTCAATATGTTATGGGAATTAAATATAGAAGGTCTTATGCTCAAATATATAAATTTGTCATGGCCTAAATATACTATCTCGTCTTTGGGAAAGAGTGTCGTAGATTGTCAAAGTAGACTAAGAAAGTTTTTCCCTACATCGTAAATCGGTACCTAGAGGAGAAACACACATATCTCTACATTTATGGAGCCACCAACCCACCACATCTACTTCCCACATATTATTTTGGCAGGCTTGTGGTTGGGGAGATATGTTATTAGTCCATCATTCAGGGGTTTAATGCCACATTGATTAAGGACAAAAAGAAATTTGTCATCCCTTATGGTTTTCAAGTAGGATATTATATAGTGAGGGATACCAATCATGCAAAACAAGAAGGCTAGATTCAGCTAGAATATAGGTTCATGATTCTTGGATTCGGGAGGCATGATCATAAGGGTTTAGTGTCCTTAAACATGCATATCAGGTATATCTTAGTTGGCCTTATGCTAATGAGAAATGGAAAGAAGAACTATTTACAAAAAATGCATAGGAGTGGAAGGAAGGGGAAAAAAGGAAATATCATCCCAATGTGACTGTGTTTGTTTCCTTATCACTAGAAGAGAAAATAAAGTTGATAACCAAGGAGTTGCCTCAAGAAAAGAATTCGAAAAGGAGAAGAAAGAATAAGATGAAAGGTTAAATACAGACCAAGAACAACAAGCTATGCTCATAGAACAAGAAACAATTTCCAAGGAACAAGAACAACAAAAGAAAGAATAAGAGGGATTGAAAAAGAAAGAAGAGGGGGATGCTTCTCAACAATTGTCAATTGAGCAAATAATGAAGGCCAAAAAGGAATAGAAAAGGAAAGAGTTTGTGGAGACAAAGAGAAAAGACCGGGAAGAAAATAATAGGAAAGTTTTAGAAGAAGAAACCAAGGTTGAGGAAGAGCTAGTTGAACAACAAATAAAAGCTCAAGAGGAACAAAGAGAAAAGGGAGAATTGGAAAGGACAAAAGAAGAAAAAGAAAAGGAGGAGGGTCTCAAGAGGGAGAAAGAAAGGAATGCAATAGCTCAAGAGGAACAAAAGAGAAAAAGGAGAATTGGAAAGGACAAAAGAAGAAAAAGAAAAGGAGGAGGGTCTCAAGAGGGAGAAAGAAAGGAATGCAATAGCTCCTGATACTTCTAAGATCATTGATCTAACCAAATATTATGAACAATTGGACAAGACAAGTGTCCTTGTTGTTAATGAAAGATTGCAAAATGATGAAAATCCTCCTCAAGATTCAAATGAGAAAAAGGTCATTGAAATAGAGGATTACAACACCAGGCAATATACCTAAACACATGTGCAGGATACTGCAAGGTCAAATAATGAACAAGATCAAAATACATATGGTGTCTCAATTGAAGAAGTTCCTTTTCCCAAGAGTCCATAAGATGTTATAGATTCCCAGATTGCCCAACAGACTCGTGAAGATGAAAAGGGTAACTATTTAGGAGGTGATGATTATACCAAGGGAAAGGACCAAAATGGTGAGAATATGGATTTTACGCCGGAGAAAATGTTAGAAAAGGATAAACTAGTTGAAAAAACACATGAATGATCATCAACTGAGGAGACAAATGAGGAAATAACTAAGGATGATACACAAAAAAATTATTCACTTGAGAAGACTCACCATGATCCTTCAGCAGAGAGGGCTCAAAAGGCCCACATAGATGAAACAATACATGGTATTCAACCATAAGTGGAGGGTCAATTTTCCCAACAAAAGAAGAAATTTGTGAACCCATCTCTGAACATTTTTATACCCTTGGTAGTCTGGGAAATGTTTTGCATTGGGGTGACCAACCTATTCCCCATCCCATTGAAGAAGTCATCAATCTGGAATATTTCACTTATGATTGGAAAATGAAGTCAATTGTCAAGAGGACCCAGTGAAAGAGGAAGATTACATTGGATAGTAGTGTACTATGCACCTCAGACGAAGTAATCATTGATACCAACAAAGCCATAATGAGTGAGTTGTTTTCAACAAGCATTGCCATCACTCATGCTTCATTTGATGAGGTTGTAGCAGAGGAAAGGATTTAGAGAATACTAGGAAAGAGGCAGCATATCTCAAGCATCAGGTTCAATATTACTAGGATATTGGAGGAGCTTCCAATTTGAGAAGAGATCTAATGGAGGACAACAACAAATGCCTAAAAATTCAAGATGATATTTTAAGGAAAATAGTGGGACTCCAAGAAGAAACCCTACTACTAGTGATAACACACAGGGAAATACTCAGATGGATTGAAAACGGTACAAGAGAAATGGATCAAGTAGAGTTCCTCAAAGAAGTGAAAAAGGAAAAAGGAAATGAGGATCATGACATAGAGATCTTGGAAGAAGAAAACCTTGCGAAGATGCACTCAGTTGCATCATATTGGGCAAACATTGTGGATGAACCAAAAGAGAGAGTGGAAGAAGAATGGGACACATGCAATCGAATTTGGGAAAAGATTAATAAAACAATGGTTGAGCTTTGATTTCCAACTTTTGGGTCCCTATCAAAATTTTGGTTGATCAAAGAGGTGTCGTCAGGATTGCAAAGAAGCGTCTATGAATACAAGCAGGAGGTGCAAAAAATTTCATCGATTGAGAAAAGACACATACAAAAATATGTGGTTGAAAAAATCAAGATATTTAATCGACTAGGCCAGTTAACAAAGAGAGTGGAAAAATACATTGTTCATTTCAGGGACAACTTACTTGGAAAAGCATGCAAGTTCTATATCTCCACGATCACCCGAGTCATCTGGACTTTGTTTTATTTTTAGATATTTTTATTATTGAGTTTACTATTTTTGACACTCCTATAAATTATAAATAAAGGGATCGACCTTTGAGAAAGGGACCTTTGGTAATAGAAAAATGTGGACTGTTGTAATTAAGAATTATTTCAAGATTAATACAGAATATCCTAAGGGGTAAAGAAGTTCTATAGAATTATTCTATGTGTTGATTAGATCATGGATTATTCTACAGTCTATTATTATGTTTTATATGTCTAGTAAGAATTTCAAATTGATCAATTTATCTTGCTTAATTGAGTAAATAGCTAGGTATTCAAGTATATATTATTTGATTGTATTTATTGTAAATTGTTTAGTTCTGATTCAAAGTTTCAATAATTATAGAATTTCTTTTACAATAATTGATAGAATAAATGTTGAATAACTATGTGTTTGTGAAGATAGGTTGTAAATAAAACTTTCGTAGAATTATTTCTTGAAAGCATAAAATTTAGTTTCTCACTTATATTCAGTTTTTATTTCTTTAAGAGTTATCTTTAAAAGAAAGAAATTGTTTTTTTTGTTCTTTTTGCATGTTTGTCTTTTTAAACCATTGATAATGGTCTCTTACTAGAATTAATTCTTAAAAGAACCTAGCATTTTTCTTTGATTTTTTTTTCTTGAAGGTTACCCTTAGGGAAGATTCGATCAAATTTACCCGTTATTTTCCTTTATGTAGTAACAAAATATAACACAAAAAACAGTAAAAAGAAACAAAAGAAGTAAATACAAACAACTCTTAAAGCCCATCGAACAGTTGTTGGACCATTAATCCAAAGGATTATTCCACACCAAATAGGGAGGAGTCTAATTGGGTCTCATCTTTTGGTTTAATCCCTATTGTTGAGAAAATGGAATCCATCCCCCTCAACAAAATTGGCGCTAGAAGGAGGGCATGTTGCATGGAAATCGATACAAACAACCCACATAGAGAAAATCCAAAGCGTAAAGGTATACCCCTTGAAAATACCTTACCTTAAGCTGAGGAAAGTTTTGGATACCATCATGAAATCCCATACACAGTATCTCACGAGGAAATCAACACTTTCATAAGAATCACTAGAGCATATGCTAGACAAATAGGGGCACTACCCACAACCCCATTATTTCCTCAAATAAGGAGAACTGTAAGACCAATTGTGTCCACATATGAACATACCTTAGTACACACAATTGAAGATCTAGTGTATTCTTCCTTACACAAAATTGATCAACCCTTTGGCTTAATCCCCAACACACCTGCAGCTACTCCACCTACAAGTAATTATTCTGATAACTAGGAAAATTTTGAACCCAAAGAAGAGTAATCATAACCATAATCAAAACCATAATCTCTGGATTCAGAATGAGATCCAGAACACATGTAACACAATAATGAAATTAATAACCAATCGTGGTTGGCCAAGGATGCATTAGAATTACCTAGTCCATTACACCATTTACCCAAACATCTAGAGAAATTACTTCCTAAATATGACCTTGAAACATCTGGATCTCCTAAAGATCATATTAATAAATTTATCCTTTCCATTCAGTTAATGAATGTACAACATGAGGACATATTCTTTCGAATTTTTCCTTATACATTTGAAAATTAATCCTTCACTTGGTACTTCAATCTACTTATTGAATCTATAACAAATTGGACCAAGTTTCAAAAGGATTTTTAGATAAGTTAGGAGAGGAAACCAGTATTGGGGAATTAATGGCTGAGTTATTTGATGCTACCATGGGGCCCAAATAAGAGATAAAGAATTTTAATAAACATTTTACTACAATCATGAACAAGTTTCAATGGAAAGAAACTCGTTCCCAAGAGTTACAAATTAAGGTTTATGCCAATGATTTACCAACCGCAATTTCTATGTTCGTCAAAAGGGCTAGTAAGTGCACCCTTTTAGAAAACTTCAAAGAAGCAAAAACTATAGAATTTGAGATGAAAGGGTGTAAGGAGAGTCAGATTCCCTTAGGGAAAAAGGAAATAATACAACCTAAAATAGGACTTTTATTGATAAGACCACAAGGAAATCAACCTCTTGAGATCCATGAAAAAGATATCACCAACTTGGGGAGCTTACAGAGGATGATTAAAAAAATCCCAAATGAGATAGTAGACATGAAGAGGAATGTAGGGGAAGGTACATCTAATCAAAGGCCTTATATAAATTTATTTTAGAAAGCCCCTCCTTTTAAGGATATTGAACCTCCCCCAACTAATTTGAAAATTGACTTAGGGGGAGTAGCCTCGGATTATTTTTGTAGCTATCATAAAAAAAAAACATTCTGAAAATAATTTCCCTCAATGAATAAATGCCATGAACTTGATGGAATTTTTTTTTTTGTATGGATGTTCTCTAACTTATCAAACCAATGAACCATTATCTAATGCCTCAAATGAAGAATACATTGAACATCCTGGGGAGGCATCCATGGTCCTGTGGGATATGATGATAGGAGTAAACATGACTGAAGAAGAGGAATCAATAGATGAAACCTTAGTTATTCAAACCAGAAGCAGAGGACCTATTTCTCAATCCAATCCTACTATATCTCAAGATCTTAATCCATGGATCCCGTCACCTTAATATAAACCCACTCATTTGATCGTCTCTACTTGTAAAGTTGTGAATCAGGGGTCAAAACAATTGGAATACAACATGGTAGAAGATTTGAAGAAAATTAAATCCAATATTTTGGTAATGGATCTCTGCAAGGTTTTTCAATAGAAAACCCTTTTACTTAAGGCACTAAAAGATGAAAAAATAAAAAATAAAAAGTGAAAGTTTATCAAACCATAAATAGAGTAAATTTACGGGAACCTTCAAAATCAATAGTAAACACAACATCTACGGAGAAGAAATCCAAGTTAAAAACAACTCCTTTCTTGCTAACTTTTAGGATTTTTAACAAAAATATGCACAATTGTTTGGTAGACTCTGGGGCATCATCAAATTTCATGCCATATTCTATCTGTAAGAAATTAAATGCAACACCTACCAAGACTTCAATCAATATCATACAATTAGAAATATCAAAAGTAAAGGTCATCGAAGAATTGAAAGATGTTATGATTAGGATTGCTTCCTATAAGTTTTAAACCCACGGAGTAAAGCTTTACATACAGATTATTAAGAAAAATAGAAATTAAACAATGGCTCATATGCACAATACACGGAGATTTACGTTGAAAACCCTTAATTGGGAGAAAACTAGCCTTCCTTGGTGTCACACCTTTCAAATCTTCAATGTATTGATTTCACCATTCACAATACAATATATAAAATATTTTGGGTATTTCATAGCTTCCAAAACCATGATACATTAATCCAGGATTAATTCAGAAAACTACTAAAAATAGGAAAAACAATTAAAAATAGCGAAAATCACTAAAAATAGAAAAAAACCACCCAAAACCAACTTTGAGGCATTTCCATGAACCTTGACAACTCTGGGATGGTGCCAATAGTTTAAGGTTTCACCTAAGTAGGGGGGCATTCCTAACGCAAGAATACACCATCAAGTGGTGGGACCATCAAAATCCAATGCACAC
>JZKD02S1871618.1:44517-72867 GCA_000966675.3 Picea glauca
AACAAAATAATATCTTGAATTTATTTCATTGGGTTTACATCTTTGTATAAACTAATGAAGTTATGTGAACGATCTCTCCCTCAAATGGTTTTTAATTTAATAATAAAATTTGTGAAATATATAAGCTAACAGTTTGGAAATTGGCATTTAATGAAAACAAAATGTTTAAATTGAAGGCCACTTATATATCTATATGTGTGGGGTCAGTTTTATATATGTGTGTACCATATTTAATATTAAATTTATTATTATTTTATATATTTTTAAAGTTTATATAAAATATTATAGTGAGTTGATTTTATGTTAACGTTATAATGGATAAATATTAAACTCATATTGGATTGTAAAGTGTAAAAAATTGAGATAAGGTTTGTCCATCCAAAGATTTGATCCTTTAAGATAGATTTGAGGTTAATTAAGATGGAATATTCTTCTTTTAAATTCTTAATAAAATGAAAAAAAAAATATTAAATCATTCATAAAATTCTCAATACTTAGTTGATAATTAAAATTTCCAATATTTCTATTATTTAAAAATTACAATTCTCAATGTAATAATCATAAATCCCAAAGACATTTATATCTTATAGTTACACTCCTAGATGCTCTATAAATTGTATGCTTACAATTTCCAATCTAATTATTCCCAAGGATAGTTAATAGAATAGGATGATAATAATGTCTGTATTAACTTTGGTATACTTGACATGGCTTAATTAGTCTCTTCTTGCTATGAAGCTAACCACACCATTCACCATGGTGGATTATGTATTACTCCAAATTTTAATTATGTGATATAATGGTATTTTGAAACATCATCCAACATCATACCATATATAAAGCATGTTTTATGTGACCATGACACTAATTTGATATTGAACATATAATACTAATCACCACTACTAACTTTCATTTGAATTAGTATTGCATTCATTGATAACATTATCATTTAACTCTTTTGAATATTTTTGTAGTAACATTTACTTGTTGTCTTAGTATTGTTGATGGGGTCGTTTTGAGGCCCTAAACAACGTTTTTAGGGCTCATCACAATCAAACTATAGTCGCAGTCAGAGTCTGATGGAAACATGTGTAGTCCTCGGATGGACCTTTCCAATGAGCTATCTATAAAATTTCAGACCCCACCCAGTTTCAAGTCTCGCTGATTTTTTAGCCAATGTTTAATGCCCAAACCCAATTTTATGACAGCCAATAAAACTCAACATAAAATAATATTTTTAGAACCGAACATGAGGATTCTGAACAATGTTTAACACAAAAATAAAAACATATCAGCAGCACATAAATCAGAAAATTTAACATAATGATTTTGGGTCTCACAACGACCCTCGAAAATCCCACAAGGGGAAAACCAGTGAGAGAGGGAGTTTTTATTATTTCTGAGGTACGAGGAAATGTATTTTACAACAGTAAATAATTTCATAAATTTAATAAAGACTTGTCTCAAAATCTGTGCCAAGTTGTCTTCAAAATGCTGAGCCAAACTCCTCGAAATTCGTAACAGAATTTCCTGTACAAATGCATATGTTAACTCCTCACTTTCTGAACCCTATTTGACTATACGACCACCTAAAAAACTGTGCCAACAACAACAACAATATTTTGAGAAATAAATGCCTTGGGAATTGTGCCAAAACTCAGAAAATATGCACAACAAACTCCTCGATTTCTGTGAAGCAATAAACATCAGTACAAACTGCTAAAATCCATATAGTACGGCTTGTCTCCTTTGTTGTACCCTTCTCCTCGATTTCTATGCGATATTTGACTATACGGCCTCCTCAAAAAACCGTACAGTATAGTCCTCCTTTAATGTTGTACCTTGCCTTGATTTCTATGCCAACTTTTCAGCTGTATGACCTTCCAAATCCATACATTACGATCTACAATTAATGGTTGTACTCTCTCCTCGATTTTCATGTCAAAGTGTGCATGTATTCTATCCTGGAATGTGTGCCTTAGCTCAATAAATGGCCTCCTTCTTCAGCTCGCCCTCTTTCTCTTCTTTCTCTCTCAACAAATGAATTCTTAACCCTAGAAAGGGTGTGCCCTCCTACCCTAGTCGACCTCATGAGGGAATCTTAAGAATCATCTCATCTAACCGTTGAGATTAGATGAGATCAATCACTTTATTCACCCTAGTGGGGATAAAATCACTTTATTCACCCACTTTCCCTAAGCCTCAAAAAGTCACCTTTTAATTTGTCTCTCACAAATTAAATGACTAGGGTCCACATTAGGCACTTTCTCACCCCTTAGGCACCTAGGTGATGAGAAAAACTTGCCTAGGTACTTTTTAATTATTTTTAACACTCCCTCTTATCGAGGAAAGTGTTACTCACCACTCCAAGCTTGTCCCTAAAAAATAAAAACTTGCCTTTGCCCAATGCTTTGGTGAGTATGTCTACAACCTACTCATCTGTAGATATGTACTATAGTTCCACTGCTCCTCTCTGAACATAGTCACAGATGAATTGATAAAGAATCTCAATATTCTTATACCTGTCATGAAATACTGTATTCTCTAAGAGTTTAATGCAACTTTGATTGTCACAGTAAATCATGGTAGGCCTCAACTTCACACCAAACAATCCCACCAGTAACTTGTGAAGCCAAAGAGCCTCACAACTGGCTTGACTGACAACCATATACTCGGCCTCTACAGAACTCAAAGCCACTGATTTTTTCTTCCGACTGAACCAAGACACAACTGCTAAGCCCAATCCAAAACAACACCCAGAAGTACTCTTCTGGTCACTGACACATCCTGCCCAATCTGAATCTGTATAGCCAACCAGACGAACTCCATCCCCTCTCTGATAGTCCAGACCATAATCTACGGTACCATAAATATACTTGAGCACATGTTTTGTTGCCACCCAGTGCACCCTCCTAGGCTCCACCATGAGCTGACTGAGAGCATTGACAACATAACAAATATCTGGCATGGTATTGACCAAATACATCAAATAACTGATCAACTGATGATATAAAGTGGAATCCACCAACTGTGACTCGGAAGCATGAAGCTTCTTCCAGTTAGTAATCATGGGAGTGGTCATGGGCCTACAATCCTCCATCTTAAATATCCTCAGAATATCAAACATACTTCCCTTGTCCTGGGAAGATGTGTTCGGGCTCCTACCAAACCTCCAATCCCAAAAAATAGTGCATCAATCCAATATCAGTCATCTCAAACTCTGAAGCAAGGCTCTCCTTGTAGCTAGTGATGAGTTTCTCTACCCCTATAATGAAAATATCATCCACATATAGCAAGAGAATGAGAGGATCCTCTCCAACCAAAATGAAGTATAGGTTGGGATCCACCTCACTCTTCTCAAAACCTAAGTGTTGCAAATAGACACGAATCCTCGAATACCAAGCTATAGGAGCTTGTTTCAACCCATACGATTCCTTCTCCAGTCTACACACATGAAAATATCTCCCATGCACCTCAAAGCCCAATGGATGATTAATATACACCTCCACCTATATTAGACCATTCAGAAATGCGGTCTTCACATCCATCTGGTGGATCTTCCAACCCATATCTGCTGCAATGGAAATCATTGACCTGATCAAGGTATATCTAGAAACTGGCACAAAGGTCTCATCATAATCAACTCCCTTGACCTGTGAGAATTTGAGAAATACAAATCGAGCTTTTTACTTTTCAATGTTTCCATCTGCAGCATGCTTGAGTTTATAGAGCCACCTGGAAGTTACCACTGACTTCCCCTCAGGTCTAGGAATAATTTCCCAAACATCATTCTTCATGATGGAATTGTACTATTCCATCATGGAATCTCTCCAAACCTGTCTACCAGTAGCCTCCTCAAAAGTGGAAGGCTCAAACTCCCGAATACTACTCACCATCACGATGTAGCTGTAAAATCTCTCGGGAGATTTACTCTCCCTCACAGTCTACCTAGGATTCCCCACTAAACCCTGTGCCTCCCTCAAAGTATCCTGAAGCCACTTGGGATTCCTCCTCTCTGAAGTAGTGTCCCATGAAGGATACTCTCCCTTCTCAACCCCATCTCCTGAAGACTGTGATCTTTAAGTATAATCTGGAGAACTCGATCCTAAAACCTATGGACCATTAACCTGCGATCTTGACATCTATGATCTTGACATCTGTGGCCCTGTCACCTATGGACTAGTCGTCACTGAAACTGGTGGCCCCAAACTCTGTGTCTTTGAAGTCTGTTGTGGACTCACCTGAATCTGAGGTGATGACTTCTCACCTGATGCAGGAGCATCTCTCCGCGTCATCCAGCCAACTAGCCAGCCACGTCAGCGAATTCAAATCACGTGATGAAGAGAGGCTCAGTCCTCATTTTGATTTAGAATTCAATGTAATTTAATGTTTAAGCTGTTGAGCTGTGAATTCGTGCCTTTGCGCAGGATGTAGATAAGAAGGCCTTAAATTTTTTGTAAGGCTGAGATCTAGATCTGGATAGCGGACTAGATAGCCCATTCAATGAAATTGAATAGGGTAGGTAGATTGGAGGGAAGAGCTCGAAGAGCCCCCTCATGTAAAAATATCAATTGTATCTCTTTAGTAGTAGGTTGAGTGTGAGATAGAAGGGAGAGTCTACGAGGAGAGAGAAGAAGAGAAGGAGCCGAGACCTTGTTACAGGTCGTGCTCAGGAACACCTTGTAAATACAGGCATTTTCCATATTTAATACAAAGAGCAGTTTTTCCTGCATGACTATGTGTTAAATGAATGTCTGTGAGTGTTCTCTATATGATATGAATGTATGTTGTATATGTATGTTGTAGGTTTGCATTTGTAGGAGTGTGTCTGATTTCAGGTGAAGGTCTTTGAGGTTTCATGCCATGAGGGCATGACAGAGTACTGCGGTCTCTGAATACCAGTGCACTGAAGCACTTTTGAATTCTGCGGGTTCAGACAAAGACGTGCTGCGGCACAAAAACTGGAATCAACAACTCAGGGAAGACCTCAAGTTTGCTGAACACCTCAGGAGGCAAGGCTGTGGAGGAGAACACAGTTGCAGAAAGAAGCTCTAAGGAGTTCTGTGAAGCTCTTCCAAGTGGGCATCGAGCGTATGCACAGCGGTGAACAGAGGAAGAACTCTGTTGTGAGTTCAGACAGGAGAACCAGAATCACTGAGGATTCTGTGGAGTTCTTCCAAATGGGCATTGAGAAAGTGCAAGGAGTGCACAGAGGACAGAACTGTTGGACGTTCTGTGAAAAGATACTCTGCTAGGTGGGCATTGAGACATTGTGCAATCAGGCATAGAGAAGAGAAGAGAACTCTTTAAGTTCTAGAATTCAGAAGGAAGAATCCACTGAAGGATCTTCACAGGGTTGTTGAACACCCTGTAGACTCAGTAAGAGGTTTCTTGAGTGAAGGATAGCCAGGAGGGCATCCATATTCTCCATCTATGGGAGAAAAAAGAAGGATAAAATCCCTTAGGGGTCTGAGTGGTTGAGAAGCTCAGGATGGATAAGCGCTTTATGTGCGTGAAGGCTCTGCAGAGGCGTAGGAGTCATAGAGTCCCTTGAGGATTCGGGTGCAGAAGCTCAGGAGGAACAACGTCATTGAGAGTGCAGGCGAGGACTCGAATTCATGGAGCTCGCAGAGAAGGCAGAAAAAGGTCGAGGCCTTTGGGCCGTTTGAAATTCTCCCCAGACTGGGAAGAAAGTGCGCAAGCTCAGGGGGGAGCACAGCAGCCGTCAGATCGGTTGGAGAAAGAGGTTTGGACCGTTGATTTCACGTCCAAAGAGCGCGCAGGAGCAGAGACGATATGCATCATCAGATCTTGAGAAAATCACCCGTCAGCCGTCAGATCTAACAGGAGCTGCACGAGGTTTACCTTCGTGAATAGGAGGTTGAAAATCCTGACGAGAGGCATGGCCATCGGGATATCGACATTCGTGAAATAGGGAGTCAAAATGACATGAGATCGGGAGCCTATCGACATTCGGAGGTTGAAGGGACAAGAAGACAGAGCATTTTAGTATCGAAAACTCTGAAATCCCGAGATTGAATCTGAGTCGTCCGTTTGTGGAGACACGTGGTGGAAATCGGGGGGGCCCGTCGGTATATCGATTACCGGGGGTTTGAGTTGATAGAGGATTTTTGTCATCGAGGTATCGAAAGTCCCGAAATCGCGAGATTGGAACAGGGCCGTCCATCTGTTGGGGACACGTGGCAAAGATCCATACTATCGGGGAAAGTCCCGATAGAAAAGTCAAACCGGAGGATCGGAGTTCGGGATATCGGAAATCCCGTGGACAAGAGGTCGGGGAAATCCATAGTGAAAACCCCGATACAATCAGAGCCATCCATCTGTTGGGATAGGTGGCAGAAATCAAGAACCATCAGCATATCGGGAGTCTCGAGACCAAGGGTCCGATACCTATCGAATCCCAAAATCACGAGAGAACCACAGGTGTGGATATTGGGAAGGACGCATGTCGCATGATCATCCAACATCGGAGATCCGGACACCGTAGGTTGCGTAGGTAAGAGTTTTTGGTTTGGCTTTTGGTGAAACTCGAGGGTTGATCTGAACTGTCCATCCACTTGGGATGCGTGTCAGAAATCCAAAGAAAGTCGGGAATCAAAATTTCGAGATTCCTGTGGGAGAGAACCCAAGGCACTTGTTCTTCCAGAATCGCGAAGTAACGAGGGTCGTCCATTCTGAGGGACGCTTGGCGACAATCGCGACTTTGGGGAAAATTCGTAGGAGAAGTCATATCGGAAGTCGGAGAATTGGGAATCTGGAGGACGAGAGGTCCCATACACTTCGACGTTCGAAACCCCGAATCCCGATGGGTGTTAGGACTGCGGTCATATAAGTCAAGGTCACAAGGACCACGGGTCTAGCCTAAAGGGCTAGTTGGAGTCAGAGCACATTGGGATATCGGAGATCAGGAATTCGAGGAAGCAAGTGTTTGTGACATCGGGGATTGGAAAACCCCGAAACCCGATTGTGACTTTCTGTTGAGAACGGAGAAGTGATCGGGCCTAAAGGCTGTAAGGTGCCGAAAAAGCCATGTGGGTCGATTTTAATATAGATTCCAGTGGGAATCAAAAGAGCCATTTTGGCTCGAGGGAGGAAATTGAACGATCCTTAAGACCAGGAGGTCAGGCGCGGGACCTGCTGAGGTAGGTGCCCGGGTGGACGCCATCATAACCCCTTTCTTTCCCTTGTGACTTCCTAAAGGCTCCCTCCTCCTCAAATATCACATCTCTCCTCAAAACCATATTACTCAAGGAAGGAATGTATATACAGAAATCCTTTGAAGTCTCTCTATACCCAACAAATATCCCTCTCTTTGCAATGGGTTCTAGCTTTGTCCTCTTCTCATAAGGGACATGTGAATATGTGATGCACCCAAAAATACGAAAGTGCCCCACCTCAGGCTTTTTCCCAGATAAAGCCTCCTCAGGAGTCATAATCCCCACTGCCTTGTGTGGACTCATGTTATGCGGATAAACTGCACTGTAGCATGCCTCAACCCAAAGAAATAGTGGCAACCCCTGATCATGTATTATGGCTCTCATAGCCCCAACTATGGCCCTGTTCTTCCTCTCAGCAACCCCATTTTGTTGTGGGTTGTAAGGAACAATCAACTCTCTCCTGATGCCATCTCCTACACAAAATTCCATGAACTCCTTGGAGGTATCCTCACCCCCATTGTCTATCCTCAGAACTCTGATTTTATTCCCAGTCTAGGTCTCCACAAGAGATTTGAACTCTTGGAACCGATTGAAGACATGTCCTTTGGTCTTCATGAAGAAAATCCAAGACTTTCGTGAGAAGTCATCAATGAATATAACATAGTATAAACAACCAGTCAATGTTGTCGAACACATCGGACCACATACATCAGAATGAATAAGATCAAGGATACTTTCTTCTCTACTGTCACTACTAGGAAAATCATTCTTTGTGTACTTTCCCAAATCACACCCTTTACACAACTCCTGGTGCTCTGTACTGAAATCTGGAACTCTAGTCACAATCTCCCTCAGTGCCCTCAAAGCCCCATGGTGAAAATGTGCCATCCTCCTGTGCCATGGCTCACATAGATCANGCCCATTCAATGAAATTGAATAGGGTAGGTAGATTGGAGGGAAGAGCTCGAAGAGCCCCCTCATGTAAAAATATCAATTGTATCTCTTTAGTAGTAGGTTGAGTGTGAGATAGAAAGGAGAGTCTGCGAGGAGAGAGAAGAAGAGAAGGAGCCGAGACCTTGTTACAGGCCGTGCTCAGGAACACCTTGTAAATATAGGCATTTTCCATATTTAATACAAAGAGCAGTTTTTCCTGCATGACTATGTGTTAAATGAATGTCTGTGAGTGTTCTCTATATGATATGAATGTATGTTGTAGATGTATGATGTAGGTTTGCATTTGCAGGAGTGTGTCTGATTTCAGGTGAAGGTCTTTGAGGTTTCATGCCATGAGGGCGTGACAGAGTACTGCGGTCTCTGAATACCAGTGCACTGAGGCACTTCTGAATTCTGCGGGTTCAGACAAAGACGTGTTGCGGCACAGAAACTGGAAACAACAACTCAGGGAAGACCTCAAGGTTGTTGAACACCTCAGGAGGCAAGGATGTGGAGGAGAACACAGTTGCAGACAAAAGATCTAATGAGTTCTGTGAAGCTCTTCCAAGTGGGCATCGAGCGTATGCACAGCGGTGAACAGAGGAAGAACTCTATTGTGAGTTTAGACAGGAGAACCAGAATCACTGAGGATTCTGTGGAGTTCTGCCAAGTGGGCATTGAGCAAGTGCAAGGAGTGCACAAAGGACATAACTGTTGGACGTTCTGTGAAAAGATACTCTGCCAGGTGGGCATTGAGACATTGTGCAATCAGGCACAGAGAAGAGAAGATAACTCTTTGAGTTCTAGAATTCAGAAGGAAGAATCCACTAAAGGATCTTCACAGGGTTGTTGAACACCCTGCAGACTTAGTAAGAGGTTGCTTGAGTGAAGGATAGCCAAGAGGGCATCCATATTCTCCATCTGTGGGAGAAGAAAGAAGGATAAAATCCCTTAGGGGTCTGAGTGGTTGAGAAGCTCAAGATGGATAAGCGCTTTATGTGCGTGAAGGCTCTGCAGAGGCGTAGGAGTCATAAAGTCCCTTGAGGATTCGGGCACAGAAGCTCAGGAGGAACAGTGTCATTGAGAGTGCAGGCGAGGACTCGAATTCATGGAGCTCGCAGAGAAGGAAGACAAAGGTCGAGGCCTTTGGGCCGTATGAAATTCTCCCCAGACTGGGAAGAAAGTGCGCAAGCTCAGGGGGAGCACAACAGTCGTCAGATCGGTTGGAGAAAGAGGTCTGGACCGTTGATTTCACGTCCACAGAGCGCGCAGGAGCAGAGACGATCTGCACCGTCAGATCTTGAACAAATCACCCGTCAGTCGTCAGATCTAACAGGAGTTGCACGAGGTTTACCTTCGTGAATAGGAGGTTGAAAATCCCGACGAGAGGCATGGCCATCGGGATATCAGAATTCGTGAAATCGGGAGTCACAATGACATGAGATCGGGAGCTTATCGACATTCGAAGGTTGAAGGGACAAGAAGACGGAGCATTTCAGCATCGAAAACTCTAAAATCCCGAGATTGAATCTGAGCCGTCCGTTTGTGGAGACACGTGGTGGAAATCGGGGGGGCCAGTCGGTATATTGGTTACCGGGGGTTTGAGTTGATAGAGAATTTCTGTCATCGGGGTATTGAAAGTCCTGAAATCGCGAGATTGGATCAGGGCCGTCCATCTATTGGGGACACGTGGCAAAGATCCAGACTATCGGGGAAAGTCCCGATAGAAAATTCAAACCGAAGGATCGAAGTTCGGGATATCAGAAATCCCGTGGACAAGAGGTCGAGGAAATCCATAGTGAAAAACCCGATACAATTAGAGTCGTCCATCGGTTGGGATAGGTGGCAGAAATCAAGAACCATCAGCATATCGGGAGTCTCGAGACCAAGGGTCTGAGACCTGTCGAATCCCAAAATCACGAGAGAACCACAGGCGTGGATCACGAGAAGGACGCATGTCACATGATCATCCAACATCGGAGATCCGGACACCGGAGGTTGTGTAGGTAAGAGTTTTTGGTTTGGCGTTTGGTGAAACTCGAGGGTTGATCTAAACCATCCATCCACTTGGGACACGTGTCAGAAATCCAAAGAAAGTCGGGAATCGAAATTTCGGGATTCCTGTGGGAGAGAACCCGAGGCACTTGTTCTCCCGGAATCGCGAAGTAACGAGGGTCGTCCATTCTGAGGGACGTGTGGTGACAATCGCGACTTCGGGGAAAATCCGTAGGAGAAGTCATATCAGAAGTCGAAGAATTGGGAATCCGGAGGACGAGAGGTCCCATACACTTCGACGTTCGAAACCCTGAATCCCGATGGGTGTTAGGACTGTGGTCATATAAGTCAAGGTCATAAGGACCACGAGTCTAGCCTAAAGGGATAGCTGGAGTCAGAGCACATTGGGATATCGAAGATCGGGAATTCGAGGAAGCAAGTGTTTGTGACATCGGGGATTGGAAAACCCCGAAACCCGATTGTGACTTTCAGTTGAGAACGGAGAAGTGATCGGGCCTAAAGGCTGTAAGGTGCCGAAAAATCCATGTGGGTCGATTCTAATAGAGATTCCAGTGGGAATCAAAAGAGCCATTTCAGCTCGAGGGAGGAAATTGAACGATCCTTAAGACCGGGAGGTCAGGCGTGGGACCTACTGAGGTAGGTGCCCGGGTGGATGCCATCATCACCCCTCTCTTTCCCTCGTGACTTCCTAAAGGATCCCTCCTCCTCAAATATCACATCTCTCCTCAAAACCATATTCCTCAAGGAGGGAATGTATATACAGAAATCCTTTGAAGTCTCTCTATACCCAACAAAGATCCCTCTCTCTGCAATGGGTTCTAGCTTTGTCCTCTTCTCATAAGGGACATGTGAATATGTGATGCACCCAAAAATACGAAAGTGCCCCACCCCAGGATTTTTCCCAGATAAAGCCTCCTCAGGAGTCATAATTCCCACTGCCTTGTGTGGACTCATGTTATGCGGATAAACTGCAGTGTAGCATGCCTCAACCCAAAGAAATAGTGGCATCCCCTGATCATGTATTATGGCTCTCATAGCCCCAACTATGGCCCTGTTCTTCCTCTCAGCAACCCCATTTTGTTGTGGGTTGTAAGGAACAATCAACTCTCTCCTGATGCCATCTCCTACACAAAATTCCATGAACTCCTTGGAGGTATCCTCACCCCCATTGTCTATCCTCAGAACTCTGATTTTATTCCCAGTCTAGGTCTCCACAAGAGATTTGAACTCTTGGAACCGATTGAAGACATGTCCTTTGGTCTTCATGAAGAAAATCCAAGACTTTCGTGAGAAGTCATCAATGAATATAACATAGTATAAACAACCAGTCAATGTTGTCGAACACATCGGACCACATACATCAGAATGAATAAGATCAAGGATACTTTCTTCTCTACTGTCACTACTAGGAAAATCATTCTTTGTGTACTTTCCCAAATCACACCCTTTACACAACTCCTGGTGCTCTGTACTGAAATCTGGAACTCTAGTCACAATCTCCCTCAGTGCCCTCAAAGCCCCATGGTGAAAATGTGCCATCCTCCTGTGCCATGGCTCACATAGATCATTGTTGTTGGTAGAATGAAATAATGCTCTCGCTGGCTAGAACATGAGCTTGTACAACTTCTCATGTCGAGTCCCAAACACTTTGGCCAAAGTGATACTAGACCCCTTGGGGAAAAGGAGCACCTGCCCATCACAAAACAACGCCTCATAGCCCCTCTCCTCAATAGCAGAAACTGAAACTAAGTTCTTATTCAAGACCGGAACATATAGGACCTCTCTCAAGAACATGGGAGGTAAAGACTCCCTCTGAAATGATACAGTCCCACTACCAATTACCTTGACCACCTAGTCATCTCCAAGCACTACCTCAACATCACCAATCTGAGTAAGATATGTCAAGTGCTCACAGAACCCTGACATATGGTGGGAGGCCCCACTGTCAATATACCACATATTGGAATGAGTGATCCTTGTGGAAAGACAAACAACTAAGGAAAAGTCCTTATCAAACTTGGCGGAGAATTCCTCCACCGTTGTTGAAGATGTTGGCTACTTCTTCTTCTTGTTCGGACAGTGACTTTCATAGTGCCCAAACTTGTGGCATGAAAAGCACTTGACTTTTATCATGTCCTTCTTCTCTTCACCCTTAGGTTTGTTTCCTCCCTTAGGACCCTTTTTGAATTTCTTCTTGTTGTTTGCAACAAGATCCAGATTCTCCTCATCATGACCTGTATATGAACTACCATGTACATAACCTATCTAGATCTCCTCCTGAACAAATTCATCCCAAAGACGTTCCCAATTGGGAAGCTTCTCCCTAGCCATAATTACCTCAACCAAAACAACCCATTGTTTGGAAACTCCATTCAATGTTGTCCTCACAAGCTCACTGTCAGCAATAGCCTGCCCCACAACTCCAAGCTCATCTCTCACTGTTGGCACAGGGGAAGACCCAGGGTTCAACACTTTAGTAGCACACCAAAAAAACCCTAACTACCGGCCCTTTCAGCAACACCTGCGAAGCAGATGAAGTCTCACCCGAGGTAGAGGCAGGGGGGGTTGTGGGACTCAGATGTCTAGAACCTAGCTGGGACATAGATCTATGATTAAAAAACTTAACAGAGCACTTAGCAGTTAACATTCATCATTATTTAACCCTTATTTACATCGCAGATTCAAACCCTAATTACAGAACAACGCAGTATTCAACAAGATCTAACACATCCAAGCACTTAGCACATAGAAATAGATCATATCTAGCATTCATTCACATTACTAAGCACTAAGATATTATATCATATGAATTTAACATATATCATTGCACTAAGCATACATCACATCAATAACATAACAACTATAATGCACAAAGCAAACACTACACAGGATATACGTGGTTCACCCCAGTGTGGGGATACGTCCACCGACTCTTCTCTTCTTTATTGTCTTCTTTCAATATTTTATAAGCACAGAGCCATAGGAACCCAGTCTGCATAGGACAGGAGATCTACACGCACATCGCCAGATCCTTATTCCCTAAGCTAGGTTTAAGCATAAATCCTTCTTACAATCTGCACACAAGTTTCTTACAATCACTTGCACTTAGCTCTGCAAGTCCTTAACACACAGTATGCACAGAGCCTCTATCTCTGCACTAAGTCGATTCTACTAGGTCTCTCTTACTTACATCACCTAGATTTATATTTATACATTACAAAAGGGCCTAAACATAGGTAAACCCATGGGCCGACATCCCATACTCGTTACATAAACCCTAAACCCAAAAATTCCCTAAGAAGGGGCCGAGATCCCACGATCTCTGCTTCGCCTTGCGCTCTGCCTTCGACTAGCGTGTCGAAGTCCCAAAATTGGTCAAACATGACCAAGGTTCTCAAAAACTTGGTCAAGGGCCAACAGGCCCCCAACACTCACCTGTGACTCGTCCCGAGTCACTCTGATCTGGGTTACTCTGCCTCAAATGCCTCGAGCTTGGCTCAAGCTACTTCGACCTGTTGCTTCGCTCGAGCCTCCTGATCGACGAAATATTGAATAACCTTCTCTGTCACAGGTCCTTCCAATCATTGTTCAACTGAGGTGACAACTTGTTCTAGTTGTGCGCCTTGTCCTTCAATCTCCTCGGAAAGTATGCAAGCTGCATCTTGCACTGGATGGAGTCTTTGGGTCACTTCCATGACCTTGTTTTGAATGGCATGGGCCCGTTGCTGAACCATGCACTATTTATGGGCTCTTTTCATCCTCTCAACTAGTGATAGTAGCCTCAGCTACGCTTGCACTATTGTTGCTTGCTATTTTGCCTCTTGGAGTTGTGACTCCAGTGTCCTGAACTCAGGGTTCTCTGCAAGGCGCTCGTAGGTCTGCGCACTTCAACTGCTAAGCTGTTTGGATTCCAAGGCTAATGATTTGATTATCTCAATTTTTCTCCTCATAGTTTATTCTCTTAGATCTCGCACTTCCTGCGGAGTGCTTGGCACTATTTGTAATTCTGATTCTGTTATTCTTTGTTAGAGTTGTTGAATAGCTTCGGCAAGCCTTCCTACTTGATTCTCTATGGGGCCTTCTTCCATCTACTCTAATCTCGTCACAAAGTGAAGTGCTCTAGTGACTGCTTCTTTAACTCCAATATGCTCTATGACCATATTTTCTTTCTCCCTCTGGATCTGCGCTCTATCCTCTGCAAACTTCGCCTGGAGGTCATCTTTTTCTTGTTGCGCAACCCGACATTGTTCTATGGATTCCTATTTTACTTGATTTAAGGCCTCTTTGGCCTGTTCCTTTTCCTCCTAGACACGACGAAGGCAAGCCTTTGTCACATATGCTATCCTGCATATCTGGGTAGGCTCATCTCCCAACTCTGTTCCTTTTGATGACGGGGGCGCAGTAGACACTGCACGGCTGGAGTAGAGGGCTTGTTGTACCCCTTTTAGCTCTTCTTCAATACTTTCATACATGGTCTCTTGTTTGGCTTCATTGCGCTGTAAGATATCTTTTGAGATATCTGAGACAACGACGATGATGAAATCTATGTCATCCATCATGAGAACAGTCTGCATCTGTGGTTTACTAGCTTTGGACTTCTTCCGCGATGTAGGTTTCGTGGGGGAAACCTTTATTTTCTTGGAGGTCGCAACTTCGTCAATAGGGTCCCTAGGTGGTGTTACTTCGCCTTGTTTCTTCTTGTCTTCTTCTCCTTTGTCTTCTTCTATTTCTACTTTGTCATCACCTCCCTCTCCAGGTGATTCTGAAGCAGTATCTTCTAATGCGTTGTTCAGCTTCTGTACCTCTTCCTTTTTCTTCCTTTTGCTATTGTTGGGTGCATCATACTCTTTGCGAGTGACCAGAGGACTTTTGATTAGGTAGGGGTCGGACAGTTCTGCCTGGTCGACTAGTACAAGGAGCTATGCGGGCCACTCCTTAGTTATTTTTTCCATGTCCTCCTCAGTGAGCTTGTAGTAATATTGGAGCTCTTCTTTATGTTCGTCTCCTCGCGTAGTGATATAAATAAAATGTCTATCTGCGCGGAACTTCACAAATGGTCTGAACCTATGTAGGGTATTCGGTGTCATGCGAGGGGAAGACTCAATATCCCTCTTCAACTGCAGGTAATAGGTGTGGAACACTATTTTTACTGCCATTGTTTATCCTTGTCGCTCGAATACCAGAGCGTGGTGAACTTCGTAGATAAGGGTTCGGATGGCTCAATTTCAGGGAAGGTCACACCTTCGGGAATCTCCCAAGCAATGAAGGCGATGAGGATCAACAACGTACTAAAAATGGAACTCATAGCCCTGATCATGAGTGTCACAAAAGTCTTGATCTAACTGGTTGACAAGGTATCTCACCCAATTCATTTGTAGCCCTTCCACACATTTTCCTACGAGGTCGACGACAAACCCCGTGACCTGCGTGGGTATGTTGTTCCTTACTATCTTACCAGTAGTCAACTGGTAGGCTAGGTGCACTGTGCCATTATGGATGGAGGCTACCTTGTAGCCCCGCTTCCCCTTTTCCAAATCGTCATAGGTGTCTTTGATTGTCTGCACCAGGGTGCGATCTGCAGCCTTCCCTATATAAAAGTCTTGTGAGTCTAGTCCTTGCATGCTTAATCTGATGATCCTTTGGATTAGCGCTGGATTGACGGTGATGCATCTGTCCAGCCATAGATAACCACCATGGAAGCACGACATTAGGAGATTAACGTACGCGTTAACCTCCTGATGTCTTCCGAAGTGTGGTATCTTCATCACGTTCAAGATAGTGGACCCCGCGATGTCCATGGTCCACGACTAGGGGATGATCTTTGACTTCTTCCCCTTTGTCTTGGTCAAATACTTGTATGGTGCGAGCATGCCATAGTTCTTTCAGTTTCCTAAGTTATAGTCGTTGATCTTCAATGTCGAAATCCTCTCCAACTGCGGTTTAACTGCGCGTATCCCTTTCAGAAGGTACGCAGTGATGACTGTGTAGTCGAAGTCCCTCGGGACACTATCACAAATCACCGTGCTAGCCAGAGGCGGGATGTGGTCGGGCAGGATAGATGGGATGAGATTTTCATTCGCTAAGTCATCACGATTCTTCGTTCGTTTCTCTGTCCCAGCTTGGGATGGTCCATATCCACGAGCTGTCGATAGGGATGCTTGCACTCCTCTCATCGATGAGGCTTGGATGCCTACGGACATTACCTTCTCAACCATGAGGTCTATTAGGATCTCTTCGATGGATTTTTCTACTGCGCTAATTTCATCCGACATGCACACTTGAGATTTTATATCTCAACTCGGTGAACAACACTCAATGTAACAGAACAGATGGCGAGTTATCAATAATCACTACGTGAAAGAAACTAGTTCTCTGTGGGCTCAAATAATCACAATTGGCAAAATTTTTCTCGATGCAACGCGTGACGAGATAAATAGACAATGTCGTAATGGACGCTTCCAATGGGAAGGAACACCTCAATCAATGCAATTCCATCCGTTATGGCACGGTCCAATGGTCTAATGGTGATCTTTTTAGCCATAACTGTAGTTCGAGCTATTCTAGAGCATCGGGCTAACGGTCGGGATGCCTCCAACGGTCATATTTCTTCGCTGTGGTGAAGTGCCAATCTTCATTGTTCTGATATCTCGACGAAGTTTTATTTCTGCAAACCTTCCTTCCATCGGGTCCTCCCTGGAACTTCTTGTAACTTTTCTAACTTTGCTTTCTTCTTGTTGACCTTTCTGGATTTCTTTCCTGTGATTTGAATTACTGGTTTCCTTTTTCCATTATTTTCCTTATCTCCTCTTCCCATGGTAACTTCACACTGTAGAGGGTCTTTTGTAAGGTTTGAGGGTAATACTTATTCTCTTTTTGGGGTAGGTGCTCTACTCTCTTGTACAGACAGGTGTTTCAAGTCTACCTGCGTTCTTTCAACTTCGACGTCCAGAGCTCTGGTCCTCAGTAGCTTCGACTGATCCTTTTGTTCTTTTAGTAAGTGCGCTATTCTCCTAGCCATGAAATCCCTTAGTTCTTTCTTTTTATGTTCTAGATCCTCCTCTTCTTGTTTCCTTCGTGTCTGATCTTTCTCGATCCAGGTTTTTCCTAGCAAAATAGAAAATGGGGCATTGTTCTCAACAAATTTAATGATCTCAAATTCTTCTTCTGCCGAAGTGCCATGAGCACTCATAGTTGTCTAGGTAAGTCTTCCACATAGGGTTATTATCTTTCCTCTAAATAATCCTATTCCTCCTAATGAAGGAACCATAATAGGCTTCCCCAAAATTTCTCATGTTCTTTCTATCATGATATTCACCTGTGTTCCCTCATTCAGAACACAGTCTATGTCGAAGTCTCCTATTCTTGTTTCTATGCGCTCCTTCTCTTTTAAGATCTATGATAAGTTGATATCTCTGTGATCGTTTAGGGTTTCTTTCATCTATAATAATACGGTATCTGATTCTTTCTGGGGTTCTATCATATCCTTAGTTTCTTGGCCTGTCTTGTAGTTTTCTTGTCTCATATTCATCTTTTCAACTTTAGCAATCATTCTAGGGCAATCCAAAACTTCATGGTCCATAGATTTACGACAAAGACAACTATGACCTCTACCAGGGCATTCCTTAGCAAGATGTCCTAGTCTCCTACAACTATAACAAAGAGTTAACCCTCTCTTTCTCTTGAACGATCCCCAACCTTTTCTGTACTACACACTGGGATCACAGTGGTGGGTCTGCAAAAAATTCTTTCTAGGATCCTGCATTCACTTGTTAGTCCAACAATTCTTTCTATGCATGGGAATAACATATATTTCACTATTCTTATTAGATCTATTCATATGAAATATTCTTTCTTCTAGATGTACCCTAGTTTTTAGACTAGGACAAAATTTATCAAACATACCTATATGCATTCTTTCGAAAAAAATTCACTTATCTTAACTTTATCAGAGCACAAAGCTTCAATATCTTACCTCTTTTCTTTAGATCAGACTTCTCTTCTTAGCACAGAGCTTTACAATTCAAGTAGAATATTGCGCACTAAAGCAACAGATCTACGTACATATCTTTCTTTTCTTCAGTTCCTAGCAATCACAGTTTCAAGTCCAGACAACGGAACCATTTGTTGTCGTAGGGGAAGACCCAGGGTTCAACGCTTCAACAACGCACCAAAAAAACCCTAACTATCGACCCTTTCGGCAACACCTACGAAGTAGATGAAGTCTCACACGAGGTAGAGGCAAGGGGGGTTGTAGGACTCAGATGTCTGCAACCTAGCTGGGACACAGATATGTGATTACAAAAATTAAAAGAGAACTTAGCAGTTAACATTCATCAGTATTTAACCCTTATTTACATCGCAGATTCAAACCCTAATTATAGAACAACGCAGTATTCAACAAGATCTAACGCATCCAAGCACTTAGCACATAGAAATAGATCAAATCTAGCATTCATTCACATTACTAAGCACTAAGATATTATATCAGATGCATTTAACATATATCATTGCACTAAGAATACATCGCATCAATAACATAACAACTATAATGCACAAAGAAACCACTACACAGGATATACATGGTTCACCCCAGTGTGGGGCTATGTCCACCAACTCTTCTCTTATTTATTGTCTTATTTGAATCTTCTATAAGCATAGAGCCACAGGAACCCACTCCGCATAGGACAGGAGATCTACATGCACCTCACTAGATCCTCCTTCCACGAGCTAGGTTTAAGCACAAAGCCTTCTTACAATCCGCACACAAGTTTCTTACAATCATTTGCACTTAACTCTGCAAGTCCTTAACACACAATATGCACAGAGCCTATAGTTCTGCACTAAGTTGATTCTACTAGGTCTCTCTTACTTACATCACCTAGCTTTCTATTTATACAATACAAAAGGGCCTAAACATGGGTAAACCCGTGGGTCGACATCCCATACCCGTTACATAAACCCTAAACCCAAAAATTCCCTAAGAAGGGGTCGATATCCTGCAATCTCCGCTTCGCCTTGTGCTCTGCCTTCAACCAGCCTGTCGAAGTCCCAAAATTGGTCAAACGTGACCAAGGTTCTCCAAAACTTGGTCAAGGGCCAACAGGCCCCCACCACTCACCTGTGACTCGTCCCGATTCACTCTGATTTGGGTAAATTTTCCTCAAATGCCTCGATCTTGGCTCGAGCTGCTTCGACCTATTACTTCGCCAGAGCCTCCTGCTCGACGAACTCTTGAATAACCTTCTCTGTCACAATTCCTTCCAATCGTTGTTCAACTGAGGTGCCTACTTGTTCTAGTTGTGTGCTTTGTCCTTCAATCTCCTCAAAAAGTATGCAAGCTGCATCCTGCACTTGCTGGAGTCTTTGGGTCACTTCCATGACCTTGTTTTGAATGGCATGGACCTGTTGCTGAACCATGCGCTATTCCTGGGCTCTTTTCATCCTCTCAGCTGGTGATAGTAGCTTCAACTGTGCTTCAACTGTTGTTGCTTGTTGTTTTGCCTCCTGAAGCTGTGACTCCAGTGACTTGAACTCAAGGTCCTCTGCAAGGCACTCATAGGTCTGCGCACTTCAACTGCTGAGCTATTTTCATTCCAAGGCTAATGCTTTCATTCTCTCGACTGCGCTCCTCGTTGCTTATTCTCTTAGATCTCGCACTTCTTGCAGAGTGCTTGGCACTATCTGTAATTCCAATTCTGTTATTCTTTGTTGGATTTGTTGAATGGCTTCGACAAGCCTTCCTACTTGATTCTCTATTGGGCCTTCTTCCATCTACTCTAAGCCTGTCACAGAGTGAATTTCTCTAGTGATTGCTTCTTTAACTCCAATCTTCTCTGCAAGCAACGTTTTTTTCTCCCTCTGGATCTGTGCTCTATCCTTTGCAAACTTTGCCTGGAGGTCATCTTTTTCTTATTGTGCAACCTGATGTTGTTGTATGGCTTCCTATTTTGCTTGATTTAAGGCCTTTGTGGCCTGTTCCTTTTCCTCCTAGACACAACGAAGGCGAGCCTCCATCACATCTGCTATCCTGCATAGTTGGGCAGGCTCATCTCCCAACTATGTTCCTTCTGATGGCAGGGGCGCAGTAGACACTGCACAGCTGGAGTAGAGGGCTTATTGTACCCCTTTCAACTCTTCTTCAATTCTTTCATACATGGTCTCTTGTTTGGATTCATTGCGCTGTAAGATATCTTATGAGGTATCTAAGACAACGGTGATGATGAAATATATGTCATCCATCGTGAGCATAGTCTACATCTGTGGTTTAGTATCTTTGGACTTCTTCTGTGATGTAGGTTTCATGGGGTAAACCTTTCTTTTCTTGGGGGTCTCAGCTTCATGAATAGGTTCCCTAAGCGGTGTTACTTCGCCTTGTTTCTGCTTGTCTTCTTCTCCTTTGTCTTCTTCTTTGTCTACTTTGTCATCACCTCCCCCTCCAGGTGAGTCTGAAGAAGTCTCTTATGATGCATTGTTCAGCTTCTGTACCTCTTCCTTTTTCTTCCTTCTACTACTACTGGGTGCATCATACTCTTCGCGAGTGACCAAAGGACTTCAGATTAGGTTGGGGTCGGATAGTTCTTCCTGGTCGACTGGTACAAGGAGCTTTGTGGGCCACTCCTTAGTTATTTATTCCATGTCCTCCTCAGTGAGCTTGTAGTAAGATTGTAGCTCTTCTTTATGTTCATATCCTCGTGCCGTGATATAAATAAAATGACTATCTGCGTGGAACTTCACAAATGGTCTGAACCTATGCAGGGTATTCGATGTCATGCGAGGGGAAGACTCAATAGCCCTCTTCAACTACAGGTAATAGGTGTGGAACGCCACGTTTGAATGCCATTGTTTAACCATTTTGCTCAAATACCAGAGCATGGTGAAATTTGCAACTAAGGGTTTAGATGGCTCAATTTCAGGGAAGGTCCCACCTTCTGGCATCTCCCAAGAAATGAAGGCGATGAGGATCAACAACCAACTAAAATAGAATTCATAGCCCTGATCTTGAGCTTCACAACAGTCTTTCTCTAACTGGTTGACGAGGTAGCTCACCCAATTCATTTGTAGCCCTTCCACGCATCTTCCTGTGAGGTCAACGACACACAGCTTGACCTACGTGGATCTGTTCTTCCTTACTAGCTTACCAACAATCAACTGGCAGGCTAGGCACACTGCGCCATTCTAGTTGGAGGCTACCTTGTAGCCCCGCTTCCCTTTTTCCACATCACCATCGGTGTCTTTGATTGTCTACACCAGGGTGAGATCTGAAGCCTTCCCTAGATAATAGTCTTGTGGGTCTGGTCCTTACATGCTTAATCCGATGATCCTATGGATCAACGCTGGATCGATGGTGATGCATCTTTCCAACCATAGATAACCACCATGGAATCACGACAACATGAGCTTAACGCACACATTAACCTCCTGATTTCTTCCGAAGTGTGGTATCTTAATCACATTCAAGATAGTCAACCTCGCGACGTCCATGGTCCACAACTGGGGGATGATTTTCGACTTCTTCCCCTTTGTCTTGGTAAAATACTTGTATGGTGCGAGTATGCCATAGTTATTATGGTCTCCTAGGTTATAGTCGTTGATATTCAACGTCAGAATCCTCTCCAAATGCAGTCTAACTGTGCGTATCCCCTTCGGGAGGTACGCAGTGATGAATGCGTAGTCGAAGTCCCTCGGGACACTATCATGACTCACCGTGTCAGCCAGAGGCAGGATGTATTCGAGCAGGATAGATGGGATGAGCTTCACATTCACTAAGTCATCATGATGCTTCATTCGTTTCTCTGTCGCAGCTCAGGATTGTCGAGATCCACGAGCAGTCAATAGGGATGCTTGCACTCCTCTCATCGATGAGGCTTGGATGCTTGTGGACATCACCTTCTCGGCCATGAGGTATATTAGGATCTCTTCAACAACTTTTCTACTGCGTTACTTTCTTTCGACATGCACACTCGAGATCTGATATGTCAGGTCGGTGAACAACACTCAATGTAACATAACAGATGGCGAGGTCTCAATAATCACTACATGAAAGAAACTAGTTCTCTGTGGGCTCGAATAATCACAATTAGCAAAATTGTTCTCGGTGCAACGCGTGACGGGATAAATAGACAATGTTGTAACAGACTCCTCCAATGGGAAGGAACGCCTCAATCAATGCAATTCCATCCATTATGGCGCAATCCAACGGTCTAATGGTGATCTTTCTGGCCATAATTGCAGTTTGAGTCGTTCTGGAGCATCGGGCTAATGGTTGGGATGCCTCCAATGGTCATATTGCTTCATCGTGGAGAAGGTCCAATCTTTGTTGCTTTGATATCTCGGCGAAGTTCCATTTCTACAAACCTTCCTTCTGTGGGGTCATCCCTGGAACTTCTTGTAACTTTTCTAACTTTGCTTTCTTCTTGCTAAGCTTTCTAGCTTTCTTTCCTGTGATTTGAGTTATTGGTTTCCTTTTTCCATTATTTTCCTTATCTCCTCTTAGCATGGTAACTTTGCACTGTAGAGGGTCTTTCATAAGGTTCGAGGGTAATACTTCTTCTCTTTCTGAGGTAGGTGCTCTACTCTCTTGTATATACAGGTGTTTCAAGTCTACCTGCAATCTTTCAACTTCGACGTCCAGATATCTGGTCCTCAGTAGCTTCGACTAGTCCTGTTGTTCTTTTAGTAAGTGCGCTATTCTCCTAGCCATGAAATCCCTTAGTTATTTCTTTTTCTGTTCAAGATCCTCCTCTTCTTTTTTCCTTCGTGTCTGACATTTCTCGATCCATGTTTTTCCTAGCAAAATAGCAAATGGGGCGTTGTTCTCAACAAATTTAATGATCTCAAATTATTCTTCTGCCGAAGTGTCATGAGCACTCATATATGTTTGGGTAAGTCTTCCACATAGGGTTATTATCTTTCCTCTAAATAATCCTATTCCTCCTAATGAAGGAACCATAGGAGGCTTTCCCAAAATTTCCCAAGTTCTTTCTATCATGATATTCACCTGTGTTTCCTCATTCAGAACATAGTCTATGTCGAAGTCTCCTATGCTTGTTTCTATGTGCTCCTTATCTTTTAACATAATATATGTGACCACACTTGGTCAAGGGCCAACACTCACCTATGTCAACCTGGTAAGATATGTGACCACATTTTCAGCCTTGGTCATTTTAATGCTCTTCAGTTTTTCTCTCAAAACGATCTTCCGGTTTTCATTTGTACTCTGGTATAACGTTTTCAATGACTCCCACATCTCATAGGCATTTTCTTTCCCCGTCACATGAGGAATCAAATGATCCTTGATGGCATCAAGAATAATCCTCTTAGCTTTGATACTCTTCTTAGTGTATGCTGCAAGAAGAGTAGCATCAGTAGGTACATTCACATGATTTGTTGTGGAGTTCTCAACAATATCCCACAACTCATTCTCTTTCAATAGCAAGATCATCCTATATTTCCAAGCACCAAATTTTTCTGCCCCATCAAGTTTTTCCTCAACCCTCAACCCTGTAGCCATTGACCCCTTTCTGCTGAAAATGAAAAATTCAAGATTTTGTCCGGTGAAGTGATTGTTGTCCCACTTTTCTGACTTGCTAATATAACTCTAATTCTCTTTAACTTAGCTCTGATACCATGTAAAATTTCATACCCCACCTAGTTTCAAGTCTCGCTGATTTTCAGCCAATGTTTAATGCCCAAACCCAGTTTTATGATAGCCAATTAAACTCAGCATAAAATAATATTTTCAAAACTGAAACATGAGGATTCTGAACAATATTTAAGTAGAAATAAAAACATATCAGCAACACATAACTCAATAAATTTAACACAATGATTTTTGGTCTAACAACGACCCTAGAAAAACCCACAAGGGGAAAACCAGTGAGAGAGGGATTTTTTATTATTTCTGAGATCTGAGGAAACGTCTTTTACAACAGTCAATAATTTCAAAAATTTAATACAGACTTATCTCGAAAACCATGCCAAGATTTGTCTTCAAAATGCTGAGCCAAACTCCTCGAAATTCGTAACATAATTTCCTATACAAATGCACAAGTCAGCTCCTCATTTTCTAAACCCTCTTTGACTGTACGACTACCTAGAAAACTATGCCAACAACAACAACAATATTTTGAGCAATAAATGCATGTACGTCTACCTTGGGAACTGTGTCAAAACTCAAAAAATATGCACAACAAACTCCTCCATTTCTGTGCAGCAATAAACAACAGTACGGATTACTAAAATCCGTACAGTATGGCCTGTCTCTTTTGTTGTACCCTGCTCCTCGATTTATGTGCAATATTTGACTGTATGACCTCCTAAAAAATCCATATAGTACGGTCCTCCTTTAATTTTGTACCGTGCCTCGATTTCTATGCCAACATTTTAGCTATACAACCTTCCAAATCCATACAGTACGGCCTGCAATTAATTGTTGTACTATCTCCTCAATTTGTGTGCCAAAGTGTGCATGCATGTTGTCTTGGAATGCGTTCCCTAGCTCAGTAAATGGCCTCCTTCTTCAGCTCGCCCTCTTTCTCTTCTTTCTCTCTCAACAAATAAATGCTTAACCCTAGAAAGGGTGCGCCCTCCTACCCTAGTCAACCTCATGAGGGAATCTCAAGAGTCATCTCATCTAACAGTTGAGATTAGACAAGATCAATGGTGGAGATAAAGTTACTTTATTCACCCACTTTCCCTAAATCATCTTCTTGTGAATGCGAGTAGCTGTCACATATCTTCTCAGATATAAGCTTTCACCATTCTAACGAGTATTTCACTTTGTATTTTTACAGTCTTTGTACATTTTCGCTCATTAATAGAAAATTGTGTATTACTGTATCTCTGTGTTTATGGTTTCATCTCTGATATATTTATGTTATATTATTGGATGTTTGAGATATATATGTACATTTCTTTATTATATATCCGTTCTCATTTCATGCCAAAAATAATCTGTATCAGTGGTATCAGAGCAAGCTTCTCTTGAGCATTTTTTCAGTGCATGTCCCTGATGAGGTCCGAGTATAGCAAGTTGGGTCTCGAGCTTGTCTCCATTGAGGACAATAAATCTCACACACCCAATAAATTATCCATGGCATAAGAAAAGAAAAATGACGTAGCATAAGATTCTATCAATCTGTTGCTTGAGAAATCTCTCACGCGACAGAGGGACGAAGTAATGGAGAATTTTTCCCACATCCTTCAATGCCTGCCAATAGTAGTAGGCACATCTTCATTAAACGACCACTTTGGAGGCACCTCTCCTTTAAAAGTACATGTTAACTTTGATATTCCTATATTTGAAGGTCATATAGATGCATATTCCCTAAACAAATGGTTAAATCTGCTAGAAGGTTATTTCTCTATTCACCATTTTTCTGATAGGGAAAAGATCACCTTCGCACTCCTTAAGGCTCTCCCCAATGTCAAACATTGGTGGGAAACTTACTGGGAGAAAACTTCCATAGAGGAGTCTGGAATATATGGGGTTGAGCCCACTTGGGATTTTTTTTGTGGATGCGGTAAAGGAATAGTATTACCATGTTGGAAACTATGAGGACCAATACATGAGATGGACCACACTGCGACAAGAGAGGGCCAAGCAGTACCGGAGTTCACCAATACCTTCAATACCTTGCGCACCAAGCTGTGTATCAAAGACTTTCAGCGACATTTGGTTCTGAAATACCATGGGGCTTTACACAGATACATCCAAACTGAAATGGATTTTTTGGACATCTCATCAGTCAATGTTGCTTATCGATATGTTGTTAAAATCGAGCATAAATTGAAGCACCAGAAAAAATGGGAGTTTGGGACTACGAATCCGCAACAACTAAAGTATGATAAAGACGGTCCTAACAAACAACCTCCTAAAAACCAGTCCAAGCCATAGGAAAAGAAGGGTCACGGAAAGATGAAGGACATCGAAAAATGGTGTGATTTCTACAAAATCCCTTGGAACAACATCGATGAATGTCGCTCAAAACAGTCATTGGTGGCCGAGATCAAAGACAAGGAGCCGACCCTTGATTCAGAACCTGATTCAGAAAATACTGATAGAAGACATATCATCAACGCAGATCCCACTGCTATTTTCACGACTGCAACAATTCAACCAGAAGAACCAACATATACTGAAGAGGGGAAGCACCTTTTTCATTCACAGATGTGGGCGAAGGGGACCCCGCTACATTTTATTGTTGATAGAAGAAACAATAAGAACCTCATCTCAGTAGAGGTCATCAAACAATTGGGATTGTCGACAACACCACACCCGCAACCATACAACATCGGGTGGATTCGCCAGGGATGAGATCTTCATGTCAACCAACAGTGTTGATTGTCATACGACATATCCCTTCAAGGATGATGTATTATTTGATGTTTCCCCACTGGATGTCTGTGATGTTCTCTTGGGCCAACCTTATATGTGGAAGCGCCATGCTATTTATGAGTCTCGAAATCGTCGTGTCATTGTTACTCTGGGGGGAATCTCTACAAAATATTAGAGGTAATTAGGATTATTGTCCCACCTAAACAGTGTCACAACGTAGTATATAATACTACAAAATTTAGTTTTTTCACAATTAGTTCAAAAGGTAAACAAAAGGATACTACAACTACTACATCCTTGGCCCAAGAACCTTCTATCCAACAGAAGCAGATCGACAAGACTGCAACAAAGCGCAAATATTCCTTCTTCACAAAAACATCTCATGTATCCCAATTGGTTGGACAGATTCAACTCCGCCAACGACAGGTTCATGACAACCTTCCACAAACCAAGCAGTGCAATGTCTCCAGCAAGGCAAGAAACGCACCAAGATTCAGTTATAGCAATCAATTTCCCCTCTCCCCTGGGAAATCAACGCAATGGAGAACATTGCTTCCTAAGGAGGGAGCGTTGATCTAGGTGGAAATTGGTGGCCACCCGTCTATTCCAACTGGCTCATTTTGGTAGTTTCAGTTTGGCATTTTTGTTCCTAGTTTTCGAGTCCCAAACTTCCGAGCCCATTTTGACACCCTAAACAACATTTTTAGACCTCACCATAGTTAGATTGTAGACATAGTTAGATTCTGATGAAAACATGTGTATTCCTCGGATATAACTTTCCAACAAGCTATCATGTGCCCCAAACGAAGATCGTATTCCAAAGTTACACCCTCGGGAAGTTGATACACCAAACTACCCAAAATGGGGTCCACAAAACTATTAGCTTTTCATCTTCCGGGGTTAGGTTTTTGGATTTTCTTTATGTTAAAAAGGCCTTTAGAGCCTCATTGTAAATCATCTTCTTGCGAACGCGAGTATTCGTCACATCTCTTCTCAGAGATAAGATGCCACCATTCTAGCGAGTCTTTCACTCTGTATTTTTATAGTCTTTGTACTTTTTTGCTCATTAATAGAAAATTGTGTATTACTGTATCTCTGTTTTTATGGTTGCATCTCTGATATATTTACGTTATATATTGGATGTCTAAGATATTTATGTACATTTATTTATTATATCTTCACTCTCATTTCGTTCCAAAAATAATTCGGATCAATTGTATATTAAGAGTTTGAATTGGTGTTTTGATTAAAATGATCAAAATTTTAAATTACAATTCCAATGCAAAACTATAATTATTGCTTGCAATAATTAAGCATATGATTGTTAGAAGAGGTTTCATAGGATGACATTGATTGGTAATAAAATATCACTTCATTTTCAATAGTTTGATAATAAAAAAAAATGTGTGTAGAATTGTGTCTCAGATTATGGGAAATTGTGCCAATATGTCAAAGTAGGTCATCACTCTATAGAGGCTTACATTCACTAAAAGGTCTCATAGATTCTCACATTTCTAAATTACAGATTTCTTAAACAACCAATTATATGGCCATAATAGAAACTAATACTTCTTGTTAAAATAAATAAACTCTTCTTTAAAAAAGTTGCACGATCCACTCCTTTTTAATAATAAATTAAATTAGGTTGGGCGAACTGTTCTTTGAATTTGGAAGGAAGATTAGTTCTGGTTAAATCAATCTCGCAAGCTATGCCCCTTTACCTATTTGTATCTCTTGCAGCTCCAAAATATGTCCTCAAGGCGATCTGCAAGATTCAAAGATCTTTCCTATGGGGAGATCACAAAATGTCCAAAATATGGGAGCTAAAACTTGGTGGTGATGGCTCAAAAACACACAAGCTAGCTGGGGACGATTTTGAAAATATAA
>JZKD02S1871629.1:46099-56150 GCA_000966675.3 Picea glauca
TAAATGTTATTTCCATTTCTTGCAAATTTCATTTATCATGTTTTTCACACATTTTACTTTTCATAAACTTAGGGTTTTTGGCCACTCTTTGTAATTAAGGAGAATTTTTAATCTTAGGGTTTTTTCCCACTCTTTCTAATTAAGGAGAATTTTTATCTTCTCAAAAGTTCAAGATTGCACTGCTACTACAAGCCAAGATTGGATACAATGAACACACTTTAAGTTTCCCAAAGTGGAAGTGATTTATAAGAGTTCATAGTAGGTTGAAAAGAGTAACTCCTTGAAGATAAAGGAGGGGTGAGGTTCCTCCATTCTCCTCTTATGTTCGATTGTGAAATCCCAAATAGTGGTGTCTTTCTAACACTTCCACCTATGCATGTATCCAATGCTTATACAGGGAAAGGAAAGATGGCAGTTTTTTTTTTTAATTTGCTACATACTCTGAAGGGAAAACTCAAGAACAATTAAATATCTTTAAATATTTATTTCTACTTAATTTGCTTTGGAATAAAATATCTTTATTTCCAATTTTTTTATTTTTTTTAGGAATTAAATATTTTTGTTTTTATATTTTTCCTTGAACTTAAATACCTATATTCTCAAATTAGTTTTCTTTATTTTCAAATTTGTAAATTGTTCTTGAATTAAATATCTTTGTTTACATTTTTGTAACTTATTTTGTTTTGGAATCAAATATCTTCATTCTTAGATTTGTAAGTTGTGGTGGACTCAAATATTTTTATTTCAAAATTTATAAATTGTCTTCAAATAAAATAATATGTTTTTTTCTTTTTCATATTTGTAATTTGTCTTGGAATTATATATATTTAATTTTAAAATTTAAAATTTTTCTTTAAATTAGAGATGTAATATTTTGAATTTGTCTTGGAATTGAATATCTTTATTTTCAAATTTATCTTAGAATTTTTTTTTTTTTATATTTAACTAAATTTATTTTATTAAGGTGTAGTTTAAAAGTTTTACATTTTTTACCCACTATCACCATAATCTATAAAATCAAACTGATAGTATTAATATATCCATGTATATATATATTTTTTAGTTAATAAAAAAGATGATAATTAAGAAACATTTCTTTTAAAGTTTTTTTAATATAGAAATAAATGTTTTGAGTTAACTAAGTACTTTTCATAAAATTCAATAATCCAAATTGATTTCTTCATCATCAAATGCAAATATTATTGTTAAATTGTTTATCCATTACACTAAGTATAAGTTTTTCATCAGTTTGAGAGTTATTGTCATAAGTCCTCATCAAAATAGTGAACAACCTCAAATATGATCATTCTAATTATAATATCTTTATGATTTCAATTAACAACATTAATATGAAAACTTCTCTCAAATGACATTGTCTAACTATTCTATGAAATAATTTTTATTTTTTGTTATTCAAAATTCATTTCTAATTTTTGTTTTTCAAAATCCATTTTTGAATGCAGAAATGGATTTAGCATGCTTAGAAACCCCTAGAATACTCGGATTATACATAAATAATCACTCAAATCTACAAATCTAAAAAATCATCATTTCGTAGAATGTTTAGCCTAAAACCCCTCAAATTACTTCGACATTTCCATTCTCCCATTTAAGAGATATACTAGTATGTAATATATTTCCTTTTTATATCGTTTAACAACCATATATATATAGCATTGTGGCATCAACTATGAAATGAGAACATATTATATGGTTATAATAACCATATATATTACAATATTGTGTGGCCTTTAAACTTTAATTTGACACGATTTATGGAAGAATCACATGATATGTTGTCTATAAAATATTATATAGAGTACCTATATTTCAAATGGGGTCAGACTTTAGTTGATATGTTTCCATATAATATGGCATAAACTTTGTAATATAGGTTTTATTTTTTTTTAAACAAACCATATCATATTTTAAACCAATCCACTTTAATGTTTTAAAGTATTCTATATGGGTGATTCAAATCTTTTTCTTAAGTTGTGTTTTTGTGGGTTTTGTTGGAGCCACCCTTGTTTTTTAACTCGTCACAATTTTCATTTTGGATACTTAAAATTTTAAAGATGACCTTTTGATTCCCCCCCCGAAACTTTGAAAGCTCTGCAACCTTGTTGATTAAGCAACCATGCTTTCTATACCCTCAAAATAGGTTCACTTTATTAAGAATTTCACTCTCTTTGTTTTACTTCGGAATCTCTCAGGTCGGATTATATAAATCATAAATTTACACGTCTCGAGTCACGAAACGACGAAGTCTTTTTAAATTTTCACCTAAGACAGTAACTAGGGTAAATCTTTTAACTCATGATTTGACGTCTTCGGGTTTTCGCGCCTCGGCATTCGTCAAACCCAATTTTTTATTTTTACAGCCCCGAGAGCCGAGAACACGAAGTACTTTTGTGATAACCCTGGTCAAGAATTAAAGTAAAAAAACTAACCTTGGTTAAATCTGTTCTTGGCATCTCGCCACTCGGCACTATCTTTTAGAAAGTTACGGTGTCTAAAACCCTGACTCACGAAGTCGCGACGTAATTATAGCAAGATTGATTAGTTGCCTAATATGAGATTTTATTCCTCTAAATTGAGCCTTAATTATTGCCATCTCGCGGTTTCGCGACTCGGCATACAAATCTCTCATAAATTTCTCTTCGAAGTTCCGAGTCGCGATATGGCGAATAAATTGATTATAAAATTAATAATGTTCCAAATCACAATTACTGTTAATTAAGCCAAAATCGGTTCTTGCAGCCTCGCGAGTTGAAGACTCAAAAAGTTAAAGGGAAATCCACGATGCAGCGAAAAGCGAGAAAGTTATTAACGTTGCTAAGTTTTGATAGTTTAAATAAAACGAGATATGTCCCGCGCATCGAGGCTTGCACATTTCACGAAGTAGATATTTGCTCTCCATACTCCGACTGACTGTCAAACCGCCAAAATTTATGACATTAATTGGAAGATAAGGTAAATCTATGTGTAAGATCGGATTTTTACAGCATAAGTTTATTGCTAAATTCGAATTGACAGGCTTGTTCTGAAAGGTACCGTTTTTTCAAAATATATGCAAGAAGCTACGCTTCATTACAAATTTTTTCATAGCATGTGGAGCTCATCGTTTTTGAGTTAACTATTGTCTGCATGTATACATAGTTCTATCGAAGGAGAGTGAAAACGCAAACTGTGGCCATGGCTCTGCGGAAAGCAGCAAAGGCAAATGTCGAAGTCACGGGACAGGGCTCAGATAATGTCGCCGATACTTCACCCCGAAGTGTCGAGTCAATCCCTGACTGGTCATTTGTGTCAAATGTTCTGCAAGAAGAATTAGTAGATTACTCAGATGACTCTAATGATATCGAAAAGGATAATCTACACACCAAGTACAAGATAATTGTCCAATCCAGGATGCACAGAGTAGCAACCAGGCCACGGTTGCTTCCGTATTACGACATGATTCGGTGGGTTTTGGACCATGTATACTTGCCTACCAGGACGATCATGAACAGCCAGTGAGTTACTATCGGGAATTTTAGGCCCGATCATATACAAACCATGTACAAGCTACCTTTAACGTCTGAATATACATATGGTGCCGAGTTCCTGGAGGAATTCAAAGAGAAAGAGTGCACCCATTATGAAAAAACCATGCCTAGTTTGATTAAAGATTGGGTCTCACGCGTCGTGAAATTCAGAGAAAATGACCAGGGCGTTTATTCTATCTCTTCTTTGGAGCCACACTATAAATATGTGGCCATGATGACATGTCATCTATTTGGGAGAGAAGACACCTGGCATTTCTACATCGCGTGGGTGCCTCTCATATTCTGGGTTGTAGAGGGTTGCTTGCTTAATTGGGCAAAGATGCTCTCAGACAGTTTGGCCAACAGGGTCACAGAGTATCAGGAGAAGAAGGCAAGTGGGAAACCGTCCTCATTTTTCATGTTAGCATATATCATGGACGCGGTGTGTTCCATGACCCCATTCCCTTTGATGAGTTGGGCTTGGAATCCATTCCAAGAAAAACCCGTGCATGAGTATCATGACAAACTGTGGGAGAATAAAGTAGAAAAATTCACATATGAGATTTTCAATTGGGTGATGGTACCCCTGCATATCGCCATTTTTGGGCACCCACCACCTCGCATCTCGGACAACATTGCAACAGGTCTGAGTGGCATAGAGGATTGGTATGTGGATGTAGAGTTTTCGTATTTCAAATTTTTTGGGGCTTTTGTTCCCCCTCATGTGCTACCCTTATTCATCCCTGACAAGCTAGCTTGTCGAGAGGTCGCCTGGAAAATGGTAATTGGAGGAGTGAGCAAAGAACTCAAGGGTTACTCAAAGAAGGCATGGCCTTCTTTTCCCATTCGGATGAATTCCTATTCTTTATTAGATTTTGGGCATGCCAAAGCCGAGGTTGCTGCCCTGGAGGGCCTAAGTTTGGTCTCCATTGAAATTAAGAAACATGATCCACAGAGGGTGGTGAGAAACCATTTGGCTCATTGTGGGCTCAAGAGATTTGAGCATGAAAATTCTCCCTTGGACGACATTTTCCGAGGGGAGAGATCTTATGAAGAAGTGCTAGCCCAGATCCAATCATTATCACCCGAGGACACAGCATCAGTATTAAAATTCCAGGAACACAAACGAACATGTCTTCCCACTATGTTGGGAGGTTCGGCTGCTTCCGAGAAAAAACAGAAGGATGTTGAATATTCTAAGGACGCAATTTATAACCTCGGAAAACACCAGGAAGGCGAACAGATGAAGAGTCCCGAAGCAAAAGAGAAGAATCTGGACCTGCCAAGGGAACAAAGTGCAGAGGCTGAAGGAAAAACTCCAAGCCCACCAGGTGAACAAAAGATGGAGACTGAAACAGAGGCTCTAGGTATGCCAAAAGATCAGAATCCCGTCAGTACTCCAAAGGATTCGGAAAAACAAATAGGAGAGCCCATCACCTCAGTCACACCCTTGCAGTTGGCACATGGAAATGTCGGCGAGGGGTGGATATTTAATGAAGAGCTGAGGCCCATAAGAGCAGAGGAACTCCCTCCAAACGAATTCTTTTTTGATAAAAAGAGGAAGGCGGTAGTGAAAAGAGAGTTCTATCAAGAAGGAGAATCCACTGCAAAAAAATATAAATCATGATTGATGGAAAAAATAAGAAAAGTGACCAGCTCACCACTGAAATTGCAGGAACGCTGGGGGCATATGCTTCAGCAAATCAATTCTTCGTTGGGCTTTGTCAGGCTGCAATATTAAAGATTTTAATGGCCTGAAACACTGAATTGTCAAACCAAGGTAAGTAAACTTCGAGCTGCTACACTGTATGCGCGGGTAAGATTCTAATCCCTATTTAAAAACTATCTTTTAGAAGAGAACACAAACTCACTCTGAGAAACTGAATCCTGATGACCGTCCTGAAATTTATCATCTCCTATTTAATTCATCAACAGAAAACAGTCTTATGCTTAAATGATGGTGCTTCTATTTCTACTCAAAAGTGTGATTTCACAAGACTAATCTACCACTACTTTTAACCATCTATCATCACCATTTCTATTTAAGCCATGACAGAAAGAGTATCTCCGAAAATGCATGTGATCTGAACATCAAAAATAAATCTCAATATGTCTACAGGAAAACAGAGAAACACCCTACTTACCCTACTGGTACTAGAAGATTCCTCTACTTTAACTACAATCTAACTATCCTAACTAAGTAGGGTAACTAACTATCCCAACCGAAACGAAGTTCATTCCAACTCTAAGTTATGTTCAAATTGGAAACTAGAAACCAATCAAACCTAGTTCATGCTCTAAATCCTACAGGAATCAGTCATGCGTTCAATACTCATCAACGTAAAAGATATCAGTATGCTGGAAACGATTCTGTTGAAGAATAATTAAGCACGATTATGAACAAGTGAATTCTTAAACTTTAAGCTATCATGTATGTAAATTCCAAAACACTGAAATAAACTAAATCTAAGACAGAGTAAAGCAGCGACTTGAACTTGTTTGGTGGGTCCAAACAAAAGGTACAAACGCTGTAAGGAACAACCAGAACTAACTATATCATTCTACGCAACCACTGTGTATACTTCACGTTCCATTTACTCAAAGAAACATCTCAAATCGTAGGACAGTGAAATAACATAACGCAAGAGCAGCTTGTATTTAGAAATGTGTATTCACGACATAACATAACATAACCCAACCGTCTCTTAGGAGTGATCCTCTGGTTATATATAGATCCTCCTCTATAACAGTCTAAAGCAAAAATACATAAGTTCAAACGGATCCCCGATCCGAAAATAGCTTGAAAATCAAGTTTTAAAAACGGTCTTCACATCTTCGTGACACGTAGTGTCACGAAGTGTGAATCATGAAATATTAACGACTCTGTTCTATCATTGTGCCTTCAATCATCATATGAGTGATGGCTCCATCTGTCATGTGAATCTCGCTGTCTCCCACTCTGTCCATAATGCGCAGATCTTGAGCAGCTTCGTTGGTATTTCCACGGGTTACGAGCTGGTACCCGGTACTGGAAAATCCTGTTTCAAAATAGAAATAGTACCTAAATCAAGCCATATTAGTTTCAATATTAATTTAAAGCATCAAAATGCATAAAAATAACTTGAAATGTAAATATACCTTGAGTAACCCCATTGAGTGGTAAAGAGCTATCAGTGTGTCATAACAAGGCCAAAAGGTAGTGGTACTGGGTGTGAAAATGGAGGTCTTTGTGATATAACATAGGCAAAACATAGACAAAACTGGAGATCAACATGCTCCCAAACTAAAGTCTTTGCCTGTCCTCAGGCAACAAAAATTCAAAGACTGATAGGAATCAGAGGGTTGCAGCAGCTGCAACCAACATTTGTAACCTCTCTTGTTTCTTCGTATTTCTGACTTCTTTCTTGAGGACCCAGTTGATTATAATATGCTTTCTGGCAGTCTTCTGTAGTTTCCTGTTCCTTTGGAAAAGACCCTTATTCCTTCGTTTTAGTCTTTCAATTTTGGACAAGAGATTAGTCACCCTGACTTTCATGAGTTCATTCTCCGTTTTGATATGTCGATCCAATACAGTGTACTCATGGAGCTTCTCTTTCAACTTGTTATTCTTTCTTTCTAGTCTGGCTACCATTGGTTTCAAGGATCGGCTGGAGGAGATTTCACAGTAGGTTTCAAATGTTTTATCATGCCCTGGTTGTGGTTGAGGACTAGATGCATGAGTGAACTCGTCTGGACTTTGAGAAGGGGTGTTAACTCTATCGAAATTATGATTTGGACTGAGTTCAGGAGTGAACTCATCTGGACTGCGTTCATAAGTGTCAACTAGATCAAAATTATGATCTGGACTGAGTTCAAGAGTGAACTCATTTGGACTTCGTTCATAGGTGTCAATTGTTTCGGGATTGTCAATTGGACTAGGTTCAGGAGTGAACTCTCTTTGCGTCCGAGCAGGGGTACCTGTTGGTACTTGAATTGGCTCATGTTGCTCAATTCCTTTGGGTGTAGTAGCCTGTTGATCCACTTTACAGGTTTTTTGAATGAATTGGGACAGAGTCCAAGTCATTTCAGAGGGCTCTGGAGCCTCCTCATGAGCATCCACACTGTCTAACCTCTCCTGCGGTGGGTAACTGGGCACAAAGTTATCCATACCGGACAATGTGCTCTTACATTTTCTTTTCGGATTCGTCCTGGGTTTTTCAGTCAACTTTGCCAGTTCGTCTATGTCAATTATGTTCTCAGCATCTAAGGAAGAACTTATAATTTCAACATGTGCCTCTGTAGGAGTAGTATTCTTCACAGTTTCATTATTGGTTTCCACTCCGTCAGACCCCTGAGCATCGAATGAATGTTCTGAATTAGGGTCCCTAGTACTGGCTTCAATTGGGTTATCGGGTATGTTCTCAGGGTTAGCACAGACTTTGGTCAGGGTTTTAACCCTCTTTTTCCTAGAGTTCAATTTCTTCTGTGCAGGAGCAGTATGAACACTCCTATCCTTAGACTTGGTAGAGGATAGGGTTTTTATAGTGAACATATCCCACGTTTCTTTCTTCTTAGACAGTGCAGACTTAATCAAAATTTTAACAAGACTGAAATGAAATAGAGTTCCATGAAAATCTTTGGCCTTTCATACCTGTTTGGCCATCTTTTTCAAACTTTTCAGTAGAAAGAAAGGTATGTTCAGAGGATTACCTTTGAAGTGTAACAGGAGTCGGGCATGGTAGGGAAATACAATGGTGTAGCATCCTTCACATGTGAGGTAACGTTGGAGGATGGCTAACAATTGAGCCCACTGTGTTTCCAACCATGACCGCGATGTTCCCTCGGACCACTGTGTTTCCTGGTACTGTGGTTTCAAAAGTTACGTACATAGCTTTTTATCAACCGGCTGACCCTTTGTCCATCGCTGACCAGTGGTGGGCAATTGAATTGCATCTGAAATAAACTTCTCCGTGACTTCGAACTTGAGCTCACCCACTTTAGTGAACCCACCCTCAAAATGCAGGGCAAACTGGAGTGTAATTGCATCGTTATATCCATTGAATTTTTTCAGAAACGGCTCCCAACCTGCTTTCTTAAAAATATCTCTGGTTGCCTCATACTCTGGAAGGACCTCTAGGTCTACATATGTCGCCGGTTCATGGCGATTTTCCACCATGGATACACTGGGTATCACAGCGGGGGTATATGGATGATCAGCGAAATTTGGACGGGGCGACGAAGGGAGAGAATGTGATGGGGAATGTAGTCGGGAGAGAAATCATATGAGAATATTTGAATTGTCGTGGGGATCGATGGCGTGTGGAAAAATGATGATAACCGTACGTGAGTGCAGAGTATGATCATATATGAGTCATGTCAAACTCAGCTCCAGGAATGTGGTGCATTTTTATGATATGAAATGTCATGGTGGGTTAGTTCATTAGGTACAGGTTGTGGAAATGATGAAACATTATGGAGTAATCAAGGCATCCTTAGTTCAAAATATTAGTATGCAAATTAATACAGTAAATCAACATGAACTAAGCATACCTGAGTTAAATTACCTATCCCCATTGTTATGCAAGTCTTGTTGTAGAATTTTCTTTTGAAGTCAAGTCTAGATTTGAAGGGCGCGAAAATTGTAACTGCCCTGGTATTTCTGATGAACCTGTAACTGATGAACTCTGTGCTGGTACTGACTGGTACTGATGGAACACTCAGGAATCTTGCAGAGAAATTTTACCCAACATATCCTGTTGAGAAAAACTTCCTGTTTATAGTAGCAAATTATTTGATGAGGATCCCTAAACCTGGATTTTATTCTATCGTGAAAAAGATCAACTGAAATCATGTCTTCAACAACTTCAAAGCTCTACCCCTGGTACAATTCTGGTTTGCGTGAATGAATGTTCTGGAGTCGAACACAAACATAAATCATTGGATTACCGACCATTAATGAATGTCGTTAACCGATGCGAGATGACCCACCAGTGATGTCAATGGGCCTCAAGGTACCTGCAGCACATCCTAACAGGTACGAATAGAGGTGTCAGTGTCGAGTCACCTGTAGGATCTATCAACCAAGAGACATTGGTGTATTCCCAGGGTTGTCAGCAAGGACATATGCCATTGAGGCATGCAGAGTCCAGGGTGCTAAATAATCTCTAATCTCTGCTCCAGATAAGGTGCTGATGTCAATGGAGTGAGATCTATTGGAAGGTGGACCTTAACGTATTCCACATCATCCAATGCGAGTGCAGATAAAAATCTTGCGGACATAAATTTTTTTTTTTTGGAACAGTAATCACTTACTTGTGGATTTTATGAGCCCAAGTTAGTACATGCTCATTGCTTCCTCATGTTTGGAGAGTCTGAGGAAATGCTAAAAGAAGACTCTAGGGGGTTTCTTTCCCATAATAATTCACCAGGCCTGGTAAAGAATAATCCTTCCTGATAAATGCTCCTTTCATACTTTAATGAGCAGTCAAAGGGAGCAAAACAAGCTCAAATTTATTTGCTTCAAAACAAGTCAGTTATATCGATAA
>JZKD02S1871629.1:61563-72613 GCA_000966675.3 Picea glauca
TAATGCAGAATATTTCAGGGTGGCAGGAAATAATTTCAGTTTATGTGCATCCTGGAGATAGTTATAACTCCTGCACAGGATGTCGAACTCAAAAAGAAAGACATCTGGGTCCTCAGTATTTTTCCCATGGTAGGTTGGTAGTGCTGAAAGTGGGATATTTTTCATATTGACATTCTGGACTAAATCCAAAATAGGAAATCCGAAGGTGGTTTCTGGTGGTAACTCATTCTCTTCTTTCTCTTCACCTTCATTTTCGATATGAAGTTCCCCATGTAAGTCTCTCCCTCTTTCTCCCATGGTAAAAGGATTGCCAAGAATTGTATATATAATTCGATCTTTCTTTGGTGAGGGTGTGAAATCCCACCTTTCTGGATTTTTTTATCAGAAGTGTTATCTCCTATTGGTCCTTTTGAGGGTCTTATGGCCTTTGATTTCATAGTTGTAGTTATTATATGTGAGACTACAGAGTTAGGGTTCCCGAGAAGAGCTTGTATTTTCTCTGGATCAAATGTGTCATCCAGGGCTGGATCACCAGGGTGTTGAGTTTGTTACTGTATGGTGTTTCCTGGTTCTAGGTTTTGTTCTATGGTTTCCTCAGCCAGAATTTTAGTCTCAGTTTCTATATCTTTTTGGGTGGAAGTTTCTTCTTTTTGTGGTTTTATATTTTTCCTAAATCTACCTTTAGGATCTCTATTTCTCATGAAGTCATGCTAATTGAAAGAAAAAGAAACTAAGATTGAGTTTCAGAGTACCTGTGATAACTGATATGTCGGTTCTCACCCTTTTGTTTCAAAGCTCCTCTTACTATCAACCTACTAACATACCACACCAAACTAAGTGCATTCTAATACTAATCAAGACAACTATCTACTTACCTTTTAAGCAGCTCCCCGGCAATGACGCCAAAAATGTCAGGCTGCAATATTAAAGATTTTAATGGCCTAAAACACTGAATTGTCAAACCAGGGTAAGTAAACTTCGAGCTACTACACTGTATGTGTGGGTAAGATTATAATCCCTATTTAAAAACTATCTTTTAGAAGAGAAAACAAACTCACTCTGAGAAACTGAATCCTGATGACTGTCCTGAAATTTATCATCTCCTATTTAATTCATCAACAGAAAACAGTCTTATGCTTAAATGTTGGTGCTTCTATTTCTACTCAAAAGTGTGATTTCACAAGACTATTCTACCGCTACTTTTAACCATCTATCATCACCATTTCTATTTAAGCCATGATAGAAAGAGTATCTCTGAAAATGCATGTGATATGAACATCAAAAATAAATCTCAATCTGTCTACAGGAAAACAGAGAAACACCCTACTTACCCTACTGGTACCGGAAGCTTCCTCTACTTTAAATGCAATCCAACTATCCTAAATAAGCAGGATAACTAACTATCCCAACTGAAACGAAGTTCATTCCAACTCTAAGTTATGTTCAAATTGGAAACTAGAAACCAATCAAACCTATTTCATGCTCTAAACCCTACAGGAATCAGTCATGCGTTCAATAATCATCAACGTAAAAGATATCAGTATGCTGGAAACGATTCTATTGAAGAATAATTAAGCACGATTCTAAACAAGTGAATTCTTAAACTTTAAGCTATCATGTATGCAAATTCCAAAACACTGAAATAAACTAAACTAAGACAGAGTAAAGTAACGACTTGAACCTGTTTGGCGGGCCCAACCAAAAGGTACAAACGCTGTAAGGAACAACCAGAACTAACTATATCATTCTACGCAACCACTGTGTATACTTCACGTTCCATTTACTCAAAGAAATAGCTCAAATCGTAGGACAGTGAACTAACATAACGCAACAGTAGCTTGTATTTAGAAATGTGTATTCACGACATAATGTAACATAACCAAACTGTCTCTTAGGAGTGATCCTCTGGTTATATATAGATCCTCCTCTATAACATTCTAAAGAAAAAATACATAATTTCAAACGGATCCCCGATCCGAAAATAGCTTGAAAATCAAGTTTTAAAAATGGTCTTCACCTCTTCGTGACACGTAGTGTCACGAAGTGTGAATCATGAAATATTAACGAATCCGTTCTATCATTGTGCCTTCAATCATCATATGAGCAATGGCTCCATCTGTCATGTGAATCTCGCTGTCTCCCACTCTGTCCATAACACGCAGATCTTGAGCAGCTTCGTTGGTATCTCCACGGGGTACAAGCTGGTACCTTGTACTGGAAAATCCTGTTTCAAAATAGAAATAGTACCTAACTCAAGCCATATTAGTTTCAATATTAATTTAAAGCATCAAAATGCATAAAAATAACTTGAAACGTAAAGATACCTTGAGTAACCCCATTGAGTGGTAAAGAGCTATCAGTGTGTCATAACAAGGCCAAAAGGTAGTGGTACTGGGTGTGAAAATGGAGGTCTTTGTGATATAAAATAGGCAAAACATAGACAAAACTGGAGATCAACAGGATTTTGAATAACCAACTAAAAAGGAAAAATCGCCTCATCAGGACCCTCAAGGCTAGATTGGCTACAGCTGCGGAGAATGCTAAAGGTCAAGCTAGCATGGAGATAGAACAGGCCAGAGCGGCTGACAAAAATGAAATAGAAATTCTCAAGACCAAGCTTGAGAAAGCACAGTTAGTGGTCCGAGATGGTAGAGTGTAGGCAAGCCAACAGAGAAATCTGATTGAACAATTGCAGGTTCGGGCAGAAATCACCGAGAGAAGAGAAATAGACATCGACATATTTAAATCTCGAGCTAGTGAGATTCAGAGTAAAATCTTTTCGACACAATAGAATTTTCTTGCCAGGATAGGAGAGATCTGGGAGAACTGTTTGTTGATGAATCAGGTGTCCAAGAACCTAACTGCCAGTGAAAGGGAGGCCGAAGTGGCTTGGGTCGCTTTCCAGGATGCGGTAATCGCTACAAATAACAGGTTTTTGGCAGGCGCTCCTGGGCTTGCCATCCATGAACAAACCAGAGGCAATATTTTATTGAAATATTGGGAACATAACATTTCCCTAGGAAAAGAACAAGTCCAAAAGGTAACCCACTCTTTAGAAGAAGCCTTTAACTCCATAGATGGTGAGCTGTTGGATATTGACATCCGAGGTGAGGCAGAAGCATTAATGCAAATAAATGTGGAACAAATCTCATGCGATCTGAAGGAAAAGGATGAGAGAGATTCGGTCGATATCTCTCAGATGGACAGGGTGGACATGGCTCAGGTTGACAAGCACTTAATCCAACCCAGCGCGCAACTAAGTGCCCTCGACATCGTCGATGCACAAATGGGAGACAAGATACAACAGTTAGCCCGAGAATGTTACTTCGCCGAGGCCAGCTGTCAAGCAGAGCCTTCATGGCTCGTATCTCAGTTTGTAGAAAAATGTATCGCCTGCACCGGATCAGTGCGAAGATGAGCACCTAGCACCAAGTAAAGATAGAGTAAGAGAAAGGGAGCAATTCCGCTCCTCTCGGTTGCAACCGAATTTGTGTAACCATTGAGATTCTAATTGATCTGTAAAGATGTATAAATATATCACAGAACGAAATAAACGGGGCTGGACCTTTTTGGTGTCGATTGTAATAGAGTTTTTTTCATTCAAGAAGTTAATATAAGCAAATCTGGAGATTCTTGATTCCATCAAGACTGTGTTACAAGTTTGTTTCTTTATGTTTCATGTTTCATTTCATTCCATTGTTCATAATTGATGTGTTTCGTTACACTTTAGTATGACCACTACTATAACGAAAGGATTTCATTTTTCTGTAATTAGTTATTGTCTTTCCTCTACACCAACTATCAACGGGTGTAAGACCAATCTACACTTACAAAATTCTACATATATTTTTTCTATGTCAATTATCGCCTTACTAATTTCCTCTCCTGTTTATGTGTGAGTTTTCTCTTTGACAGGAACCTTGCGTTATATGCAGCTAAATATTTTTCTCTCAGCCCGCACCCTTATATTAAAATATAATACAGTTATGGGAAAGATCCTTCAATTTGCATTCTTATTTTATTCTTTAAAAGTAAAAATTTCTCTTTTTCTCAACCAAATCGAGACATTGTTTAATCTCTCTTTGAATCCTTTCCTACTTTTACTGTTCCTAAATGACTGTCCCTGCAGCAACACAACCTAATATCGAACCCAGACTATCTAATCAAACACACATTGCTTTAAACCTTTTTGACATAATCCTTAAAACTGCTAATAACCGGGAGGAACTTGAACGTTCATGGGCAGCCATCGAACAAGATATAACTACTCAGGAATAGTTGGAAGCTAGATGACGTGAATGTAGAAATATTCCCTAGTTTCCTATACCGAAGGTTGACGTTACCCTCTTACCCATCTTTCACATACTTTCGGATGCCTTGACACTGTACTTTTTAGCCTTAAGTACAGACTCAGGAACAACATCTTTCTGGCACCATTTTCGAGGAGCGAAGTTACGAAATGTTTTCCCTGGGAAAACTACATTTATTTCGTTGAAAGTGCGACTCTTTGATAGTGAACATAGAGTACACGCAGTTTTAAGGCTTTTTCAATCTTTCACTTGGCGACTCCACGAAAACATATCGAAGGTTGACGTTACCCTCTTACCCATCTTTCACATACTTTCGGATGCCTTGACATTGTACTTTTTAGCCTTAAGTATAGACTCAGGAACAACAGGTTTATAATATGATAACATATCAAAATGACATTCAACCATGTTATTTCTAATCATATGTAACTACATTATCTGTCACATGTCATGTTGTCATTGATTTTTTGACTTTTGTTGGAGAAGACCAAATTTTTCAACTACCATAACTTTCTCATATGAATTTGGATTTTCGTTCTATTTGTGTCGTTGAAAATCTTGTGACGAGCGCTTTGCGATTATGTCATTTTATTTAGCATTTGAAATTTTTTATTTTTTAAGCCTTTCAAGATCCATTTGGATCAAACTCTGAAGAAAGAAAGAGATACATCAATTTCATTTGGCAATAATAATTCAACTAAAATTATATGTAGAGGCACAATTAAGCTTGGAAGCAAAGATGCCATGGAAGAATGTTGGCTCTCGACCAAGTTTTGTGGAATACTTGGTCATAGTTGACCGTTTGGTACTTCGACTACCTGTCGAAGACGGAGTGCATAGCGAAGTGGAGATCATGGGATCTCACCACCTTTTGTGGAACCTTTTTGGGTTTTTTTTGAATATTGTAATGGGAAAGGGATGTTGGCCCTTGTTTAGACCTTTTTCTATGTATAAATAGAGGTCTAAGCCATGTAAGAAAAGGGAGCCCTATCTAGTCGATGTCTTAGTGCATAAGTTGGATCTATGTGATCAGAAGTCTGTGTGACTGTAAGATCTTTGTGCATGTTGTAATAAGTGTTGAGTGTCAGAGTGTGAGAAGACTTAGTGCTTGGATCTACCCAGGGAAAGAGGATCTAGCGAGCTGCGCATATCTCTTGTCCTATGCAGGGTAGGATCTTGGAGGCTTAGTGTTGTAACTACTTGACCAAGATAATATAAAGAAGACTTTGTGGACGTAGCCCCAGGGTGGGGGTGAACCATGGTAACTCTGTGTACTATGTTGATGTGTTTGTCTCTCTCTTGCTAAGAGCTCTGATATGTTTAGATATATTTATTGATACTTTGTGATTATGAGATATGAATGCATGATAGATATGATACATAAGATGCTAAGTGCTTAATCTATTGAGTATAACCTAATTATCATTGCTAAGTGCTAGATCTGAGTAATTACTGAGGTGCTCTGTGCTTTCCGCGAAGTGTATTAATGAATGTATGTTAGGAAATAACTGATGTTAAGTGCATTGTAAGCAAGATAATCAAAGATCTGTGTCCCAGCTAAGGTTGCAGACACCTGAGTCCTTCAACCACCCCTGCCTCTACCTCGGGTGAGACTTCATCTACTTTGCAGTTGTCGCCGAAAGGGTCGGTAGTGAGGGCTTTGTTGGTGCGCTCTTGAGCACTGAACCCTCAGTCTTCCCATCTGCCAACAAATGGTTCCGTTTTCGGGACCTGAAACTATGATTTTTGGGAACTGAAGAAGAAGAAGCTTGTGTGAAATAATCTCTGTGCATAGATCTGTTTCCCTAGTGTGCAGTGTTTTGTTTGACCTGTGAAGCTTTGTGCCAAGAAAGAAAGGTCAGATTTGAAGAAGAGAGGTTAGATCTAAAGAAAAAGAGGTCATATATGGAAGAAAAAGGTAAGATCTATAAGCTCTGTGATTTGATAAAGGTAAGAATAGTTAAAAGTCTTAGATCTGGAAGCTTTTTGCTCTGTAGAAGTAAGATAAGTGAAATTTTTTGTTTCTAAAGCTTGGATCTAGGTATGTTTGATAGATTATGTCCTAGCTTCAAAACCAGGGCATTAATAGATGAAATAAAGTTTGATATGAATAGATTTGATAAGTATAGTGATAGATATGTTATACTTATGCATAGAAATAATTTTGGGACTAACCAATGGATGTAGGATCTTAGAAAAAAAATTTTGCAGACTAACCATTATGATCCTAGCACACAGTACATGAAAAGTTGGGGATCATTGAGGAGAAAGAGAGGATTAACTCTTTGTTACAATTGCAGAAGGCCCAGACATCTTGCTAAGGAATGCCCTGGGCAAAGACCCAATTGTCTTTGTTGTAAGGCTATGGACCATGAAGTATTGGACTGCCCTAGAATGATCACTAGACTTGAAAAGATTAATATAGAGCAACCAGGAGATCAAGAGACCAAGATTATAGAAGAAACCCAGAAAGAATCAGAAAAGATATTGCTACAGATGAGAGATACCTTGAATGACCATTGACATGTTAGGCTATTAGAGATCTTCAAGAAGAAAGAACAGATCGAAGTGAGAATAGAAGACTTTGACATTGACTATGTTTTGGATGAAGAAACATAGGTGAACATTATGATAGAAGGAACCTGGAAAGCTATAGGAAGACCTGACATGACCCCTTCATTAGGAGGAATAGGGTTATTCAAAGGAAAGTTGGTAAACCTATGTGGAAAGCTCACTCAAATATCTATGAATGCTCATGGAGCTTCGACAAAAGAAAATTTTGAGATTGTTAAGTTCGTGGAGGGAAGCGCCCCATTTACTATGTTACTTGGTAAACCTTGGATTGAGAAAGATCAATCCAGAAAACAGGAAGCAGAAAAGGACCTAGAACAACAGAGACAAGAGTTAAGAGACTTCGTGACTAGAAGGATCGCGTAGTTGATTGAAGAATGGGAGAATAGATCAAGGGTTCTTGACCCTAGGAACTTGGATGACGAAGTTGAAAGAACTCTAGAAGAACCACAGAGGACCAAAAGATATGTTGGACAAGTAATACTCATGGATCTGAAGAAAGAATCTCAGCACTAGGAAGTTACCATGCCAAGAGAAGAAAAGAATCGGAATGAAAAAAGGATGACCAAGATGAAGCTCACTGGGAAGAAGGCTAGAAAACTCATGAAGAAGAAAGTGAAGTTGGATAAATTACAGAACATTCCAGAAGAAACCTTGCAGAAGGAAAACATGCAGAATTTGAGCTTCGTCGAGATAGCAGAACAATGACATATGGCACTTTGCCATGTCGAAGTAATATAGTCGTTAGAAGATGATATACTCCCCTGATGGCCCGAACGGCTCGAAAGAAAGTTATGACCTGTTACCTGACCATTAGACTATGCCATAATGGACAGATCAAGAGTTAATGGACCATCCTATCCATTGCAAGTAGTCTGTTACAGCTTTTATTCCATTGCGCCATGCTGGAAAGACACTTTTTCCAATTGAGAACTTGAGCTCACATAATACCCGCATTGTGGAATAGTGACTACCCCACCTTTCTCTCTACTCGATTATGGTACCTTCATCCCATTGACAACCTGAGAAAGTGATCTTGAGCTTACATGTCCGACGAGCTTAGCATAGTAGAATAATCGGTGAGAGAAGTACTCGCTAACTTAAGAACCGAAAGAGTTATGTCGGAATGATGAATGTCCACCAAAGTCCAAGCCTTGTTGTCAAGAGGAGTAGAAGCTTATCCATCCACTACTCGAGTTGGACCATCCCGAAAATCCGTTGAGAAATGTATTAAACATAGAGATGACATCGTGAATGGCAAGTTGATCCCGAGCATATTTCCCTCTTACATACCTCCTTTGAAAGGTGAAATCAACTGTGACAGTGTGCCCTGAGATTGCAACTATCCTATGATCACTACGTACCTACCGAAGGGTGTGCACGCAATTTGCACTGACCAGACCAAGCTCCCAGCATTGAAGTTTTGCGACTTCAACCTTGGTGACCAGAAATCCTATAATATGCTTTCCCCGCATAAGTATCTGACGATGAAAAAGGGGAATAATTCCAAGATCGTCCCTCAAAAATGGATGATGAACCTCGTGCATTCCACCTTACTTAATGTAATGAAGATTCCACACTTTGGCAGGTACCAGGAGGTGAACGCTTGCGTAAAATTAATACCAGCGAGCTACCATGGAGGATATATTTGGTTGAATAGACGTATAATGATTGATCTAACACTGATCAATCATATCACCGGGTTGAGCATGCAGGGCCCTGACCCACAAGACTATTACCCTCGAAAGACCACGGATTTCACTCTTTCACAAAAGATTAAAGAGGCCTATGGAAATGTTGAAAAAGGTGCACGAGGTTACAAGGTAACCTCTATTGATAGTGGCACAGTGCACCTTGCCTATCAGATGATCGTAAGAAAGTTAGTCCGCAAGAACAAACTAACACAAGTATCTGGGTTTGTAGTTGATCTCGCGGGAAAATGCATAGAAGGAGTAGAAATGAACTGGTCGAAGTACTTAGCAGATCAACTCGAATTGGATTGCATAGAAGTGCAAGACCAAGGATATGATTTCCACTTCAGCTGGATTCTCATCATGATCGCCTTCATAGCATGGGAGATGTCGAAGGATGTCGTTTTTCTTGAAACCCTATCGTTTGAACCATTGGCTGCGAATTTTAGTACATTATGGTACATGAAAACTATGGACAGGAAATGGCAGTCTAATACCCTCTTTCACAGATACTACATCCAGTTGAAGACCACAATACAAGCCACACCTCGCATTACTCTGAACACACTCCACAAATTCAGACCCTTACTGAAGTTTACCATGTAATGCCACTTCATATACCTGACTCCATGCATTGATGAGCACCAAGAACAACTGCAGTTCTATTATAAACTGATAGAAGAAGACCTTGAAGATATCACCAAGGAATGGTCGGTAGACCTCCTCATTGCAGCAAATCCAATGGATATTTCAGATATCAGCAGCCCAGAATCTGCGCAGGACACACCTAGGCCCAGTAAGACAAAGAATACAAAGAAGAAAAATGATACGAAGAAAACTGAAGAGGTTCAAGATGTGGATAGTCGCTCTGTAAGGACAGCTTCCATCACACCAGATGAAGAAGGTAATGATGAAGACCTAGAATAAGTTGAACAGAAACTAGAAGACGAAGTCGAAGTTCTAAAGAAAAGAAAAGGGTCACCTTCGAAGTATTTTGTTAAGAAGAAAGAAAAAGCGATCGTGACCAAGATGAAGACCACGCTCAACCTTGATGACTTCATATTTCTCCTTGCAACTTTGAATGAAGCCATAGAAGAAATTACAGAAAAGTAGGAGGCCAAGCAACATATGATGTACGACAGAATCGAAGTTGAGCTCCAAGGAGTACAATGAGCCCTCTAGTCTAACCACACAGTCTCCATTGTGCCTATACCAAAAGGAACACCTGAAGCAGGAGATGATTTAGTTCAACTTCGCAAGATTGTCGACCTAGTCAAAGTACGCCTTCGGAAAGAAGATGAAGTAAAAGTGTAGGCCACCCAATCCCTAAAGCACACACACGAGGAAATCATAGAGCAGTGCCAGGTTGCACAACAAGAGAAGGAGGCCATCCAAGAGAAGTTTGATAAAGAATGTGCAAAGATACAAAAGGAGAAGAAGTAACTTCTCGCAAAGTAGATCGGGATTAAAGAAGCTGTCAACGGAGCATTTCACTCTATGAATGGCTTAGAACAAAAGGCAGAAGAACCCATAGAATGCCAAATAATTAATCTTGTTGAAGTCATTCAACAACTGCAACAAAGAGTAGTATAAATAGAGCTCCAAGCCATACTGATTACTCCACAAGAAGAACATGACCAATGAAAAGTGAATGCCCGAAGTACAATAGAAAGGATTAAGACACTCACTGAAGAATGTAAGGAATTAAGTAGTAGAAGTGCGCAGATACATGAGAACCTATCCGAGAACCTTGAATTGCATAAATTGGAGTCACAACTCCAGGACGCGAAGTACCAAGCTGAGAAGTTATAGGTATAGTTGAAGGCCCTAATGACCATAGAGAAAATGAAGAGGTCCCACGAATAGTGCGTCATGCAACAACAAATTCATATGATCCAGAGTAAGGTCATGGAAGTGACACAACAACTTCAACCTTTGCAGGATAGGGCATGTCAACTATTCTTAGAGATTGATAGCCAAGGGATAGACCTAGAACAGGTCATGAACACAGCAGAGCAATGCTTAGAAGGACCAGTTAGTAATGCACTCATTCAGGATTTTTTCGAGCAAGAAGCAGTAGCAAAGCAATAAGTCGAAGCAGCTTGAGCGAAGCTCGAGGACTTCGAGGTAGAGTTACCCAGAGAAGAGTGACTTGGGACGAGTCATAGGTGAATGTTGGGGGCCTGTTGGCTCTCGACCAAGTTTTGAGGAATACTTGGTCATAGTTGACCATTTGGTACTTCGACTGCCTATTGAAGATAGAGTGCATAGCGAAGTGGAGATCACAAGATCTCGCCACCTTTTGTGGAACCTTTTTGAGTTTTTTTGGAATATTGTAATAGGAAAGGGATGTTGGCCCTTGTTTAGGCCTTTTTCTATGTATAAATAGAGGTCTAGGCCATGTAAGAAAACGGATCCCTGTCTAGTTGTTGGCTTAGTGCATAAGTTGGATCTATGTGATCAGAAGTCTGTGTGACT
>JZKD02S1871640.1:22285-39480 GCA_000966675.3 Picea glauca
AATCCTAATATTAACAGAGACAAGTTGACTTACCAGAGTATTAAAGGAATTTAGATGTTCTGTCATAGAATCTCAATCTTCCATCCTAAGATGATGCAACTTCTTTCGGAGAAACAACTTGTTTACCAGGGACTTTGATTGATACAAATTCCCTAACTTATTCCATAGTTCCTTGGATGTAGATTCTCCTAAGACAATCAAAAACACTGAATCTACCAGGCAAAGTCGAATAGTACTCCTTGCTCTTTTGTCCAACTTCTCCCAATCTTCCTTTGACATACGAGTAGGTAGTGTACTAGTAGTTTGTGTACTAGTAGGTTGTGTATCAGTTGTATGTGTGCCAGTAGGCTGCATACCAGTAGGATATGTACTAGGATCCACATCGATCCATTTTTCTTTGTCTACAAGAAGGTCCTCCATCTTGAGCTTCCATATCTTAAAGTTTTTACCATTGAACTTCTCTATCTCGATTCTAGAAGAGCTCATCATTCCTCTTTATACACTCGAATAACCATTGCAAAATCTCCCACTAAACCCAGGTTTATCACAGACCCAAGATAAAATTTATCTATCAAGACTGAGCCAAACCCTCAATAACAAAGGTGTCCCTTTATAGCAAAAAACGAGCTCTGATACCACATGCAAGTTTTAAACCCATGAAATAAAGAAATGCATATAGATTCTTAAGCAAAATAGAATTTAATCAATGGCTCATACACATAGTACACAAAGATTTATACCGGAAACCCTGAACCGAGGAAAACCTCTCTTATATTCATTATATCAAATTTCACCATTCACCATACAATATATACAATGTTTTTAGGTATTATGTAGATACCAAAACCCTAATCCCTTAATCCGGGATTAATTTAGAAAACTGCTAAAAATAGAAAAAATTGCCCAACCCCGTTGGCCCCCGGCTACCGCCCGGTGCTGAACGTTGCGCGTAACCAGGGGGGTCATACCTTCCCTCCCCTGGGACCCCCCTAGGAAGCTCCTGACACACATGACACAAAGAGCACTACTAGAGGGATCGTTAGATGCAGTTGTCGAATCGGACGCACCCATACACACACATGCAAAGAATATAACACATACCCAACACAATCCTCATCTCCCATGCCAGTATCATTCCTTGAATTAAGGCCTCATATTCTAATTCATTATTTTTGCAAGGAAACTCAATTCTTATGGCATGCAGGTATAGAATTTTTTTGGGGATTTTGAGTACAATCACAACTCCGCTCCCTGAGCTTGAACAAGCTCCATTAAAAAACATCCTCCAATAGCCTACAAAGTAGTTATCTTCACTTTTTATATTCTCAATATTCTCCATATCTAAGATGGCATAGTTTCCAATACCACCATCTATATAATCTTCCATTAGTTCGCTATCCTTCTTTTTGAACGAAAACAATCTCCGAGGTTCACGAGCAAATTTGATCATTTCTCCATCTTTATTAGGTAACATCATACAACTTATGTCATTCATTATATAGACAACAATCATGGAATACCAGTCTCTTCCAAGGACAACTCCATATGCAGGAGGAATATCCACCACCACAATATTGAAAAATGTAAAAATATGGGGAGAAAAAATAATCTAGGCATAAAAATCCTTAATTTCTCCATATGTCGGTACCTTTGTTGAATTAATTGCATATATTCTTTCACCTATTTCATAATAATTACCACATATCATGCCAAGTGCCTTCATTAGTACCAAAGGCATGATATTATTTTTTGTGCCAGTATCTATGAGACAATTATGGAGCGCAACATCATGATTTTCTATTGAAATATAAAAAAAGGTGGAACTTTGCCTCTCAATTTTACTATTGATTTATTTTGACATTGCTTTGGGTTTGTGATAACTGCTTCAATTCTTCTTGTTGGCTCATCCAACAACTTCATAATGTTTTCCCTTTGTTGAGGAATTTTTACCACTTCTATTAAAGGCAGAGTAATCATCAACTTGCTTAGATCAACAACAAAATTATATATCATCTGAAGGGGATTTAGCATCTGGTGTTGCTTCTTGACTTCAGTGTTGTTTACCCTACTTTTTTCACTCTCTTTCTCATCACCTTTCTCTTTCTCTTTATATTTATCTTTTTCTTTATCTTTTTCAGAATTACCTTTATTCTTGGACTTATTTACAAATGATGATGTTTGGGAAACATTTTCTTGCGATACATGGTCATCTTCACCTTCCTGAAATACATACATGGATGTCTCGCATCCATCCATCTGTACAAGTTCAAAAATTTCTTCTGGTATGTAATATTTTTCTGGGTCAACTATTTGTTCATTGTATGGTTCATCAAGTACCACTGCATTTAGAATTGGTTGTCTGGGGACCCTCTGTCTTTTTCGATTATCAAAATTTTCAAACCTCGCTCTGTGTTCTTTCAGAGGGTTCCTTATTTGTTCTGAGACTGACATTATTGGATTAGGCATGTAATTATCATTCCTTCTCAATCTTGTTATTTCATTATGAATTTGTCTAATGGTTATATTCATCTATGTAGTATCGATTATTTTCTTTGTCTCATGGGCTACAACAGGGTTTGTCTTCACATCCAGTATAGTTCCTTTAAATTATCCCCCGACTATGGTCTGATTTTGACTCGGTCATGGATTTTTCTCTTCATTGTTTTTCTAACTAGATTCTCCTTGATCATCAATGTTTAGATTACCCATATACCTTTGTACTTTTTCAAGAATAATTTTAGGGTCAGTTCTTGTTTCAATCATTATTTGCTCCATCTCCGTATCTTTGGTTATTTCTTCATCCAGAGTATCAATTTGGGAAGTTATAATAGATAACTTCACATTGGGTGGCATGGAAATTTTATAGCAACCAAGTATTATTGTATCATTAGGCCTTTTATCTTAATGGATCTTGTTCAGTGTTTTACCGAATCTGAGATTGAAATCTCTTGTCCTCTCATTTTTCTTTAGAAAAATTTGGGTGAAAATAGTGGGAAGTGTGTGATACACAACTGGGAGAGAAAACATACTCATGAACATAGCTTCAAGATCATCAAATGAGCCAATCTAACTTGTGGGCAATGTGGTGTACCATTCATAAGCTTGGTCCAATAAATTTTGGATAAACAACCTTTCCATCACATCATCATGTTCAACAAGATGGAAATAAAAAACATCCAAAAACAAATCAATATGTCTCTTAGCATCAATGGTTCCATCTCCAGAAAATGTCTTCAAAGTACCTTTAGGAAGAAAAGGAAGCTCATGTTGTTTACCTCACAGGTCGATGGTATAATCTCTTATCCTTTTTAGATTTCTATATCTTTTCCTTTCTTCATCTCTCCTTTCCTCTCTCCTTTATTCTCGTCTTTCTTCATTCCATTCTTCTCATCTTTCTTCATGTGGTTCTTCACGTCTTTCTTCTCTCTCAGCCATGTATGGAATCTTCTTATTTTATTCAAAAATATATTTTCCAGTTTCTGATGCACACAGTCGTTTACTTTTGCTTCTAGTGATTGGTCCTTTGCATTTTTCCAGCTTCAATTCCTACCTTGCTCCTGAACTCGTCTTTCATTTATCTGGTCTTGTATTTTGTCTCTTCTTTGTCTTCGGAGAATCTCTCTTTCTTCTTCTTGTTAAGTGATGAAGAATACTTCATCGGTTATTCAATTTGATATCCAAATGGGGTTGGTTATCCTGAGGCAAAGTCATATAATTTTTATATGCAAAACCAAATCTAAATATTCAAGTTTGTTCCCCAGTATGGTCGCAAAAAATTTTGATGTTTGAATGACCCATCATGGAATGAAACGAAAACCTCACGAGGATATGAATCCTCCTTTGTTTTTAGAGAGGTGTTACTCCTCTTTGGCTTATGATATTCTTGGTAATTTTAAATCAAGATAGTCCAAACTTTAATGCTCAAAAAATATCAAAATGATGAAATGTAAAAAGTATTTATAAAAGAGTATTCCTGAGAAGTGGACCAGGAATCTCACACATCACACATTATAGAAAATAAACAAAATTTCTTCACATCCATCATAGTGAAAATAAATATTTTGATCACATTTAAAATAAAACAAGATGGTCTGTATGCATAAGAGAAATTTTATAGAGTACTGTTTATATAGCTCAAAAGAAGATTATGATAGATCAATCTCAAATACTTTATACTCAAGACTTAGGGTTATAAAATACATTCAAAATTGATCCCAAATTAGTTCTCTAGGATTTCTCAAAAATGATAATGTATGTTACAGTGCTTTGCAATTAAATGCATTTGTCCATAGGAATGGGATTAGGGGATCCCACGGACCATAAAGAAAACATATACAAGAAGATAGAACATAGAAGGAATAAAGTGGGCGAATGTCGAACAAAAAAATATGGAAAGAAGACAAAAAGAAAGTTATCATAATTTGGTTATAATTTTCTAGTTAAAGAACATGAATAACTGGATGAAAACTGATAAAGGAAGAAGTATGTGATCAACATGGACTTATTATGATGGTATATCTCTCCCTTCATTTGATTGTTTTTTTTTTCTTGTATACCCTTGTTGGTTGCGGTTTGATTACCAGTCATAACTACTTATGCTGGTATTTTTAAAATCTTGGCGATTGAGTTGTTAAACCATTCTTGAATAAAGTCCCTTAATGGGGAAACGATTACTTCTTGTTTTATTTTAACATTAAAAAAATCCCTTTCAATTTCTCTAAGATCAACAGATAAGTTTCGTAACACATTTTCAATATCTTCATTTTTATTTGTGTACTCGACAAGACAGTTGTCAATATCATCATGTGTAAATTCAATCACATTATCAAAATTCTATGTTGATGTTTCTTTTAATTCTTCAACTTGTCCTTCGAAATTTTTTCGAGTCATGAGCATTGAATTTGAAATATATTTAGGGTTCGGGACTTTAACATTGGTTTTGGCGATATACGAATAAATAATTTTTTAATATGCTTTAGTCTTCCTTCTTGATAAATCATCCAACTGGGTTGTCAGTCATTTTAATACGTTAATTATTTCCATCCAACAGGATTTTAATTGTTTGATGTGGCTCGAAGAAGGTATATTTTCTTGCTTTCTTGTATGCTCTGTCATCGCCGAAACTTTCATTGCAAACATCACAACTCCGTCTATGTAAAACCCTTCATCATTTTTCAAATATGAATTCAAGTATTCCCTGGTATTCTGAATTCTCAAACTGAGAGAAGCAAAACCTTTTCCCATATCCCACAACTCTAAAATCAATGACATTATTTTCTTAATATTCTCTTCAACAAAATGTCGAGTGGCAATGATTAAATTTGAAATTCCCTTAACTCTTGCAATTGACTCTGTGATTTCTTGAAGACTTTTTCTAGGACGAATCATGGCAACGGGGGCGGCCAAAATAGGTGAAGGCATGAGGGTTGCCTCCAATTATTTCATTTTTTTCTTTCAACTAAGCATTATTTTCCTCCATATGTGCAATTGAAACATCAAGTGCATCCCCTGTAACTTTATGAATAGATGATAGTCTATAAGGAAACATATCTCAAGTGTCAATGGTGGACCATAGCTTTCCACTCTTACTCTTTGTAGTTCTCTCAAAAACTAATTTCTTAGATTCCTTATCAAAATATGCATTTTGTACAACAAACATTTCTTCATCGGAAAATGTCTCGTCCTGGACCATGAATGCAAACATATGTTGTATATTTTCTCTAGCCGGTATTTCTACATCTGGGAAAGTAATATTTTCAATGTCTACATCCAAATCCATGTTATCCAATAACAAATCATTTTATGGAGCATGTGTTTCTTCCCCCTCCTACTGTGAATTAGTCCTTTTTCTCTTAAATTTTAACTTATGAGGATTCTCCAGGTTCCCCTTACGAGGGTTTCTTTCTTCATCATATCTTGAGTTATTACTCTGCATTTTTCTTGTGTGAGATGTCCCAGGCTAAGGATTTTCCTTTGGTAGGGAATTTCTTTGAGAAACAACTGGTGACTTGACATTTTTATCACTCGAGGGTTTACCTCTTTCTTTATGGTGCTCTACGGTACTTATAACAGTCTCTATCGGATTCTTGATTATTTGGATTGTGGTTGTCATTCTCCTCTTCTCCACTTACAACTGAGTTTATAAGTGCAGGGTTGAGCCCAACTTAAAGTAGATGATTATAAAAAATATGATTAGGGTCGAAACCCTTGATTTACTCTGCGAATGTCAAGTTGGAATGATCGAAACAAGCAACATATTCATCTATTTTGGAAATTCCTCGGAGAATAATTTCACCAACTTTCCACGGGAGAGGTATGAATTTCTTTTTTCTTTTTTCAGAGAAAGTATGGAACCAGAATTTATATTGTCTAGCTATCTCAATGATAAGCAACTTATCAGATAAAAGGAAGAAAAATATTTTTTTTGATAGAGCAGAAAACCTTGATCATATTGTAAGCCTCCATTTTCTCAAGAACTCCTTTTCCCTTTAGAAAAGTCGTTGCTTCCAATGATAGTCGGGAAGTGTCTTCCCCAAATAAAAACTTCTTGAGTTTAGAAACAAAATAATAATATAACTCATATAAATGATGGCTTACTCTATGCCTCCATTGAGCTTGCTACCACATGGTCACAATTTCCACCTTTATTTTCACTCTTCGGGAAATGTTTAAACCCTAAAAAATATGACAGTATGTAATAGAAAATATCAAATAAGATGACATATACAACTTTTTCTCAGTCTTGAAATTAGTTAATTGTGTAATGATTTCATTCAAAATAATCTTTGCCTAGTTGAATATCGCGTTTTCATGAACCACGAAATGCAATATATATAATTCAAGACGGGGAATGGTTTATGTAGAGTCTTGGACAACAATTCGAGTAAAACACTAGGAAATTTCTTTATAAGGATTTTTTAAAGAACTTACTTGAATTTTGGACATATCTTCAGGAATTAATGCGGGGTCTTGCAAATATTCTTGAAGAAGTTTTATTCCGTTATTTTTTCTTTTTAGGAAATTAATGGCTTCCTCCCCTTTATAAACTAGGTTCAACTCTAACATTTTCAACATCTCTCTAAATATTGAAGGTGTCAATGAAATAGGAGAACTATTTTGCAATGTGATGACCCTTTTGTTTTGAATAAACTTGTTGACACACCAGGTGACAATATCCTTACATTTAGAGACTTCTGGAACACATCCTGCAAGAACTATTCCTAAGGTTCACACCTTGTTTTTCTATTTACCCTATAAATTTGAATAATACCAGTATGAGCGGGACCAATGATAGTTTTGGTATTGTCTAGCAAATAGGTTCAATATATCTCCATAGAACTATTGTTTTTTCATGACTGTCTTTGCGGAGCTGGCCAAATTTTCTTGTAATATTACTTTGCACAGTAAAATGATTTTAAGTTAGATTTACTTTTATAGAAGCATTAACTAAAAATAAATATGACTAGCATCAGTATAAGAATCATTAATTAATGACCTTTTCAACAATAAATTTAGTAGTTGGGTCCATAGTCATAACATTAAATGTGGCATCGAAAAATGTGAAGGAAGAAACATGTAATGGCGGAGAGTCAGAGTGGGCGACTAGTATGAAAAGGAAGGTTTGCTAGTATTAAGATCTGCACGTCCGAAAGTCCAAAAACATAGTGAAAACAACTAAGTATGCTAGACTTGTCATAAAAAAGAAAGGGAAAAAGAGGGGGGAGGGGGGGAAGAGATGGGGAAAGGGAAAGAAGAGGTAAGAAAAAAATGGGAAAAATAAATATAGGTGGGAATCAAAAAAGGGGTTCAACAACTAGCTCTAATAGTGGGATGCTAACCCCGTGCGGGTTGTCAAGAATCCAAAATCTCGTGACCAGATGTTTTATCCTTTCGGAAATGGAGTCAAAATAGTGAGGATGTACAAAATAAAATGAAAAATATATGTACAAAGAGAAGAGAGAGTCTTAAGAAAAAAAACTTTTTAGGTGTTTCCCATTAGCAGGAAACATTAACATCTTCCCCTTCATATCCAAAGTGCTTCAAATTTTTTATGCATTGACGACTTCTACTTTTCTTTGTTCCAGAGAAACACCAATTCACCTTTTTGAAAGTTCTTGATCATTGTACTTTGATCAAAGTATTTTTTAGCATTTTGTTGTCTCTGTGATATTTTATGCAAAGCTTCACTTCTTTCTTCTTGTAATATGAACAATTGATTTAATCTCTTTTGCAAAGGATTAATATCTTCAACATCCTCCATGTTAATTGCATAATTAAAGGCATTAAATTCAAGGTTGATTTGAATTTTTTGTTCCTTTCCATAATTCAACATATAAGGAGATATCCAAGTGCTATCTTTCAGATTCATTCTCCTTTCCCATAAAGCATATGTCAATTTTAAGTGTCAATTTTTCTGACTTTGATCAATATTTTTATTTACAATCCGAATGAGTGTCTTATTTTTAGACTCGACAAGGCCATTCCCTTATGGATAATAGTTCTATGATTGTCCCATCATGATGCCATACTCTCCACAAAATTTTGTGAATTTTTACCCAATAAAAATTGATCCATTGTCTGTAATGAGTTTTTTTGGAACATTAAATCTTGACAAGATGTTATCCTTGAGGAATTTAATCAATTCATCAGAATCATCCTTTTTAAATTCTATTGCTTCTTGCCATTTGGTGAACTAGTTCGTAGTAGTAAGAATATATATGGTCCCCTTACTTGATTTTGGATTTATTAGTCCAATAATGTCCAACCCTCATTGTGTGAATGGTTGTTCTACAGATATGAGTTGCAAAGGCATTTCAGGCCTCTTCATCTTCCCTAAAAATTGTTGACAGGGGATAAAACTTCTTACCATCGCATATGAATCCTTGAAAATTGATGGCCAATAATATTTGGCTCTTATTATTTTATGTGTTGTAGCAGTAGGTGCAAAATTTCCCCACATATGCCTTCATGAAATTCTTGTAACAATTCTTGAATTCCCTTTTTCATCAATGCACCTCAATAACATCCATCATAATTCCTTATAAATAATATTTCAGTAATCAACACAATTTGATTTGAATTCATATTTAATTCCCTTCTTTCCTTTGGATTCATGCTAATAGCAAATTGCCCAGACTTTAAATAAAATACAATGTCTTTGTACCACTCCGAACTAGATATAGGATTTCCGGTTGAAACCGAAATTACTCCATTCATAACATCACCATGTGCAATAAGCTTGCACAATCCTTTCCCTTTAATTGTTTTTAGAGGCTTAATTTCAATTTCATATTCTTGAATTTTTGCCAGCCAATTTTCCCATTTCCCTTCTCTTAAATGTTAGTTAAAAAGCATCTTCACTGGAGAGGATGGAACATATGCTATGACATGAGAATTTAAAATATAGGTCTGAAAGTGTGCTACTGCTTTTACGAGAGACATGGCTTGCTTCTCCAATTATGGGCATCTTAATTCATAGTCATGAAGGGTCTTACTCATAAATCTTGTTGGTAACTCTTCACCCTTAGCATTTCTTTGAGTAAAGAGTGATACCACAAAATTTTATGTTGCAAATGAATACATTATAAAATTTCTTTGGAAACCTAGACTAATGAGGACCAGTGTTGTAATGATTTCCCTTTTTATGTTACTAAATGCTTCCTATGTATTTGAAGTCCATTCGAACCTTTGATTCTTTTTCAACAATAAATTAATTGGTTTTACTATGGTCGCGTAGTCAGGAACAAATCTCTGCACAAAATTGATTTTTCCAAAGAATGGCTGGACTCCTTTTTTAGAAGATGGAGGATTGATTTCATTGATATTCCAAACCATTTTTGGGTCAATATAAATTCCCTATTTTCACACAATATGCATTAATAACTTTCTTTCAGTTACAAAAAACAAACATTTCTTCGGATTCAAATAAACTCCATATAATCTAAATCTTTCAAATACTTGCCTCAGATGATGGATATGCTCATTTCTTGTCTTTGAATGGACTGTTATATCCTCTTGGTAGTCTACCATGAATTTTGCTATCAAGCCTTCGAATTCTTGTTCCATAACCCTATGAAAAGTAGCTCCAATATTTTTCAAACCAAACAGCATCCGAGCATACACATATGTCTCCTAAGGTGTTATGAAAATTCATCTTAGGTATATCTTCCTCTGCAACTAAAACTTGATTGTATCCAGAAAAACCATCTAACATGGACATACAAGAAAATATAGTGACTTGTTGAAGAAGGAATTCCATGTTAGGAAGAGGGTAATTATCTTTTACACTTGATTTATTGAGATCTCTAAAATCCACACACATCCGAATCTCCCTAGTTTTTTTCCTCACAACCACTAGATTCGAAAGCCAGTCAGAATGTCTGATGGGATATATTATTCCATCTTTCTTCAATTTTTCTAACTCGATCTTCACCAACGGTTTTAACTTGGGATTCATCATTCTTATTTTCTACTTGACAAGTTTTGATCCTTCTCTTAATGGGATAATATGTTGAAATATTGTTTTAACATAGGCCTTTAGATCATCATAACTTCAAGAAAAAACATCAAAATATTATTTGAAAAGGGTGATATATTGATCAACTTCTTTAGATGTACAATCAAATCCCATGTTAATGTACTTTGGGGAACTATCAATCCCAATATTGACTTTCTTCTTTTCTTGAAATTTTTGGATTGATACTTCTTCTATGAGATTTTTGGTATGATCATATCTTGTGAGAAGAGATTCAGGTTGGACACAATTCTTTGGAACATAGAAAATTCCATCATCTTCATCCTCATTTTCATTTTCTAGAAAATCCTTTAGGTCTTCATCATTTTCAAACACTTGGAGATACTCTTGGTTATCTAGTACTATGGGTCAAAACACTCTTTTTACTTGAAAAGACATCTCACTCTGGATGTCATCTGGGTTTGAAAATGAAGCAACCAATGCATATGAATCTACCTTCTGATTTTTATCCCTTGGTATAAAATAAATATTGAAAGAACAAAAATACTCCATCAATTCATTTACTCTTTTGAAATATAATTTGAGACTTTCCTTTTTAATCTTATATTTCTGAGTGACTTGATTTATTATTAATTTGGAATCTACAGTCACAATCAAATGTTCAATCATCATCTCTTGTTCTAGGATCATTCCTTGAATAAAGGCCTCATATTTTGCTTCATTATTTTTGCAATAAATCTCAATTCTGATGGCATGTAGGTATACAATTTTTCTAGGGATTTCGAGTACAATCCCAACTCTGCTCCCTGAGCTTGAAAAATCTCCACCAAATGACATCCTCCAATATCTTGCAAAGTAGTTATCTTCACTTTTTATATGCTCAACCTGCTCCATATCCAAGATGGTATAGTTTCCAATACCAACATCCATATAATGTTCCATTAGTTTGTTATCCTTATTTTTTAAGGAAAACAGTCTTCGAGGTTCATGAGGAACTTTGATCATTTATCCATATTTATCAAGTAACATCATACAACTTTTATCATTCATTATATATCCACCCATCATGGAAGACCATTCTCTTCTAAGGACAACTCCATATGTAGGAGGAAGATCCACCACCACAATATTGAAAACTGTAATAATATGAGGAGCAACAGTAATCCAGGCGTAAAAATCCTTAATTTCTCCATATGACGGTACCTTTCTTGAATCAATTTCATAGATGTTTTTGCATGTTTCATAATACTTACTACAGTTCATGCCAAGTGCCTCCATTACTGCCAAATGCATGATATTGTTTGTCATGCTAGTATCTATCATACAATTATGGAGCACAATATCATGATTTTCTATTGAAATATAAAAAAGGTGGAACTTTTCCTCTCAATATTACTACTGATGTATTTTGACTTTGCTTTGGGTTTGTGATAACTACTTCAATTCTTCCTACTGGCTCATCCAACAACTTCAAAATCTTTTCCCTCTGTTGAGGAATTTTTACCATTTATGTGAAAGCCAGAGTAATCCTCAACTTTCTTATATCGTCAACAACATTATATATCATATGAAGAGGATTTAGCATCTGGTGTTGCTTCTTGACTCCATTGTTTTTTACCCTACTTTTTTTACTCTCTTCCCATCGTCTTTATCTTTATTTTTTTCTTTCTTTTTTTAGAATTACCTTTATTCTTGGACTTATTTTCAAATTCTCGTGTTTGGAAAACATTTTGTTGTGAGACAATATCATATTCACCTTCCAAAAATATGTACATGGATGTCTCACATCCATTCGTCTGTACAGTTTCAAAAACTTCTTCTAGTATATAATCATTTTCTGGATCAAATATTTGTTCATTGTATGGTTCATAAAGTACCATTGCATTCGTAATTGGATGTCTGAGGGCCCTTTGTGTTTGTTGATTATCATCATTTTCAAACCTCACTCTTTGTTCTTGTTGAGGGTTCCTTCTTTGTTATGGGACCAACATTCTTGGATTGGGTATGTAATTATCATTCCTTCTCAATGTTGTTATTTCATTTTTCATTTGTCTAATGGTTCTATTCATGTGTGAAATCTTAATTATTTTCTTCATCTCCTGGGATACAACGGGGTATGTCTTCACATCCGGTATAGTTCATTTAAATAATCCCCCGACGATGGTCTGATTTTGACTCGGTCGTGTCTTTTTCTCTTCATTCTTTTTCGAACTAGATGCTCCTTGATCATCAATGTTTATATTACCCATCTTCTTTTGTACTTTTCCAAGAATAATTTCAGGATCAATGTATGTTTCAATCATGATTTCCTCCATCTCTATAGCTTTGTTCATTGCTTCATCCAGAGTATTAATTTGGGAAGTTCTAATAGCGAACTTCACATTGGGTGGCATGGAAATTTTATAGAAACCAAGTATTATCGGATCATTAGGCCTTTTATCTTCAAGGATATTGTTCAGTATTTTACTAAATTTGAGATTGAAATCTCTTATCTTCTCATTTTTATTTAGAAAAATTTGGGTGAAATTATTGAGAAGTGTGTGATGCGCAATTGGGGGAGCAAACATACTTGGGAACATAGCTTCAATATCATCAAATGAGTCGATTGACCTTGTGGGAAATGTGGTGTACCATTTGTAAGCTTGGCCTGATAAAGTTTGGAGAAACAACCTTACCATCACGTCATCATGTTCAACAAGATGGAAATCACAAACATATAAAAACAAATCAATATGTCTCTTAGCATTAATGGTTCCATATCTAGAAAATGTCTTCAAAGTACCTTTAGGAAGAAAAGGGACCTCATGTTGTTCTCCTCACAGGTCGAAAGGAGAATCTCTTATCCTTCTTAGATTTATATATCTTTGTCTTTCTTCATGTCTCCTTTCCTCTCGTCTTTCTTCTTGTCTTTATTCATGTCTTTCTTCTCATCTTTCTTTATGTCTCCTTTCCTCTCATCTTTCTTCTTATCTTTATTCATGTCTTTCTTCATGTGGTTCTTCACATCCTTCTTCTCTCTCAACCATGTCTGGAATCTTCTTCTTTTCTTCAAGATTTCATTTTTTAGTTCTTGATGCACATAGCCATTTACTTTTTCTTCTAGTGATTAGTCCTTTTTATTTGTCCAGCTTCAATTCCTACCTTGCTCTTGAAATCCTCTCTCATTTATCATGTCTTGTCTTTTGTCTCTTATTTCTCTTCGAAGAATCTCTCTTTATTCTTATTGAACTAGTGTTTCACAATATATTTATAGTTCTTCTCTCGTTCGAGCAGTTGTTATTACAATATTATATAACTAATGAAGAATACTTCATTGTTTATTCAATTCAATCTCTAACTGGGGTTGGTTAGCCTAAGGAAAATTCATATAATTTTTAGATGCAAAACTAAATCTAAATATTGAAGTTTGTTCCCCAGTATGGTCACCAAAAATGTTGAGGTTTGAATCCGTCATGGACCAAAACGACAACCTCATGAGGATTTTCATGCATTAGATCACTATCACGTTGTTTTGTCTGGGATGAGATTCTTCCCATTCGCGTCAGAGTTATATACTTTATTTTTTTATAGGGTTCATGCCACTCAGCCAATAGTACCCCACTTTCATGCTAGGCCTATGTTTTATGTTTGTATGTGTATGTGGGGGTAGTTGATGTCCAGGAGGGGCTAGTATGAGTTTATGGTTTCTCCAGTTGATAGGGGGTATGTGATGTGTTGGCTAGCGATGACATTCTTGTCCTTGATATTGCAAATTACCCATACATGGGGATGGATTAGAGAGCATGTCCAAACATATTATTTATAGAATAGGAGACACCAGATGAGAGAGGTAATATTATTGTTATGTTTTGATCAATTGATTTGCATATTTTTATGTCTTATTAATGCACATGTAATTCATTGCAACATTTTGTTTCAAATATCTTATTATTAGATATTGACACATATGTTGTGGATGAGCCTCCCCAACATGAGGATGAGGTGATGGAGGAGGCAGAGAACCAACCTCTAGTAGTAAAAATATCCCACATGCCACACAGACTGGATATGAGATCCTAGATAGAGGTGGATAATCACCTATGTTGTGTTATAACTAGTCATGGAGTGGTACCCACACTAGTTAGAGACATATTAAGGGTACAAGATCTCTCTACTATATGGAGGTTTTTTCCTTATGACATGATGATGTTGATACATCATATTCTTGGTTTTTTCAACCTCATCGAGATGTTGATGGGTGTTACTCATGATCTCACTGCATCTAGCTCATCAGCAAAGCCATCCACATCCTCTACTCCACCACATGGTCTACCTCCTCTTCCTGAGTCTCCTCCACATGAGTCGCCTGCACCATATCAATCATCTTGCCTCCCCTCCACATGTATTTGAACCTGAATCCACATCTGATCATCCTCCTCCTGCTCTTACTTCTCCTCTACATGCATCACCATATTCTACTAATCCTCCCTTTCCTCCTCCACTTGTGTCACCATTCACCGATCATTTTTTTTTCTCTTAGTCCACATGTGTCATCATCCATCGATCCCCCTCCTCCTCCTCTTCCTCCACATGTTTCATAATATTTTTATGCTTTGGACACTATGTTCACATCAGGTACTACTGCACATCTTCATGATATTGGTATAGAAACATTTGATAGTGCATTTTTCTCGACATTTATTTTTGAGATATTTGTTCTTGATAGAGGCTCTACCTATGGTAGAAGAGACACTTATGCACCTGGCTCTAGTGGTGGACTTAGCTAGTGGTGGTATTGATTTACATTTATATTGATTGTTTTATATTTGACTTGAGATCTATATATGACATTTTTATTGCATATTTTGTTGAGATGCATGTTTGACATGTATATTCATATGTATATCGCCCATGTATATTATGTTTTTCATATAATGTTGTGGTTGTGATTGTTGTTTGAATTATAAAATGTATTATGAGTATGCTAATGATGAACATTGTTAATGATTTCTTTGTTTTAAGTAAATTTGAAATGCATCACTCATTTAAATCTAAAGTTGGCATATAATGTTTAACTTTACTTTTATGAAAGCGTTTAATTTGGATTGTGATTGCAAAAAGTTATAACCATTAATTCCATATAATGTTTAATTGTTCTTCACGGTGAATTGTTTGTTGTCCAACAAGATACAATATGTTGATTAAATGTGTTTAGAAATAAAATTACTTAAATATGATGAATGAAATGATTGTGATTTGAACATTTATGTATTTTTCATATATTATAACAATAGCATTATAACATAATTATTCACTAATAATAATGATGATGATGACGATGATGATGATGTAACAAAAAATTATTTTTTTTAATTTTTATTATTCAAATATTACAAGACAAAGTTATAATATAATTGTTTACTAAAATCACAATTATTATATTTTATTAATATTTAATTTTTCCAAAGATTTTATTAATTTATATTATCCAACTATTATAATATATGAAATGTATTCGATTAAATTTAAAATAATAAATATAGAGAATAATAATACATTTTAATCTAAAAACTTTTGATGAAATGGTTTCACAATTTTTCACCCTAATACAAACTTTATGAATCTTCTATTAAAAATAATATAAGCCAACATTTTATAATTAGTATTTTAAGAGTTAGTAAAATTGACAAAGGTTTCTATACTTTTAGAGAAGTATGGATCATTAAAACTTTCCTTAATTTACTAGGCTATAGAAAAAGAGTCTTTTAGAATTTCCATCTCCTTCCTATATTGACACTTATTGCAAGGATAATGTAAAAAGAATGATAAATATAAGTTTATATTATTATAAAACTAAAAAATGGTGTGGAATAGGTGAAGCCCATGATAGTTGCACTAGTTGAGGTGGGGAATGCCATCAAAGTTGGTGATGCCAACACCACAAGTGTTCATTTTGCACGAAGTTATTTTGTTGGAATTGTTCTTAGAAGTTCCATCAAAGTAAATATATATTTATTTGATTTTTGATTTTTTCAAAAAGTAAAAATTTTGAGGTTTGAATATTTTTTCATATCTTCATTTTTTTGCTAAATAAAATATAATTTAAAATAAATCTTTACTACTATACATCACCAACTTTGTGATATATCAATTAATGCTTAGTAATTCAAAGGTTAACATAAACATATGTTAATACAATACGACATAAATTTGCTATAATAAACAATAAATATGACAATAAAAATATATCACAACCACATCTTATGCTTGTACTATTTAATGTGTTTTCAATATGGTGATTGTAAATGGTTGTTAACTTTTCATATCCAACATAATTATAAAATGAAGAAAATAAAAAAATAATTGGCCATTATAGATACCCATAATAAAATGACACATCCACTATATAGATGTCCAAACAAATCATTTACAAATCAGTTTATGTTGTCATCACCCTGATTATCTTCCTCGCTTGGCATTGTAACATTGTTTTTCTCAAAAAGATGTTTAGATCTTGGATCATGTCTCAATATGAACCATCAATCCCCATCCAACACATCTGGGTAAAAAAAACTTGGTTGCAATGTATTGGGAAAACATAATTATCCTTACTTTCAACCCACATTTTTTTAGAGTTAATACATATTAGCCCACTATCATTATCTTCCTTTAATACATTTATCTGATTGAAGGTATCGCACCACTTGCAAAAAAAAATAACACATTGAAACGATGAGAAGTC